>PVJC01010625.1:0-43299 GCA_004026665.1 Murina feae | reverse complement strand
GGCCTGCTCCCCGCTGGCAAGTGGACATCCCCTGAGGGCTCCTGGGCTGCCAGAGGGATGTCTGACTGACAGCTTAGGCCCGATTCCCCGGGGAGTGGGCGTAAGCCAGCAGGTGGACATCTCCCGAGGGGTTCCAGATTGCAATAGGGCACAGGCTGGGCTGAGGGACCCCCTGAGTGTACAAATTTTTGTGCACCGGGCCTCTAGTCTCATATAAGAGTGAAAACGAAAATGTCATAGCAATAATAAAATGCTTCCCAAATTCCCTATCTTTTAGCCACTAACAGCCAACATTTGGGCAAATGTGGTCAACATTTGGTATCCTGGAGACTCCATCACCTTGGACCATAAAATGCCTTAGGTTCCCCTCCCTAGTGTGGCAGCATTCTTATGATGTTATTAAACAACTGCTCCTTTCTGAGCCCAATGGTGTTACTAGCAAAATCTAAAATGGATTAGAATGTTTCAACTATGAACTAATTGGGACAAATCTAATTTAAAAGTCTAGGGTTATTTCACATATGTTCTAATTTCCATGTGTTGGTTGGAGAAGATCAGGTTATCTACTTGTTGCTACATAAGAAGAAGAAAACATACTTCTCTAAGAGTGTAAATATGTGAGATTATTAAAAATAATAAGTATAATATAGCCAATTATTAGGTAATATGTATCAGGATTTTAAAGTGCTCAGGTGATGTACTCAGCATGCATATGATTATTAGCACTAGGCAGAAGAAGACAGCATTAAGCTGATGATGTATGTTGAGTAACTGAGGGTTCCTGAAGGAGAAGCCTTATTTTATTTAATAATAAATTAGATGGCAGCAGCCTAATTTTTGTAAGATAAGCAACACATTTATATACTGGTCAGAAATTATAGCATCAGTCCAACAAACTGCTCCCCAAAGCTTTCCTCATATTTATAGTCAGAGTACTCGCCAGAACAACCTAGAAGTCACAGAAAAGAGCAGTCACAGAAGCTCCTAAACATGACTTGCCATTTCCTTTGTCCCATTATTTGTTTTGGTAAACAGATAACCAATGAGTTACCCATTCTGTGTAAGAATTTCTTCCTCTGGGTTCTATTATTTGTTTGAGGCAATTATTTTAGAACACGGAGTTAGAAAAGTAACATTGATTAATTGATATAGATGGTTTCTTAATTAAACACCCTATACATTCTGGGTATTTTAGTATCATTAGGAAACAGAGGTATGGGTTTTAATGAAGAATTTATATAAAAGTTTAGAGGAGATGATGCTTGAGTTGAAACTTGAAGGCTGGGAGGAGTAGGTCAGGTAAAGACTAAAGAAGATAGAAAGGGACATCAGGTAGAGATAACACACACACACAAAATATCACAGGGCAAGGCATAGTCTAGTCCACTGCGGAAACTGCAGGTGGTTCAGACAGAGCTGTGGGTGACATTGGAACAGCAGGAAATGAGATTTCAGAAGTGGGTAGGGACCTCCCAGGTGCTGAAGGAAGCACTACTTTAGATAAGGTGATCAAGGGAAGCTGAAGCCTCAATGAAGAGAAAGGGTCAGCCAGGCAAAGCTGAAGGAGAGTCTGTCTGCAGAGAACTGCACTGAGCAAACAGTCAGGTCTGTACCAAGAAGTGGTGAAAGGCCTGGGACACTTCTCCCTGGTTGCAGAGATGAACAGAACTATTCCAAGCACTGTTTCCCTGACTGTTATCTAATCTGTTTTGTTGCCTCTGGAACCATGGCTCTTTCCCATCAATAAATTCATTCAGTCCCTGTAATCAACTCTGATTAGTGTTGTTTAACATCAATCTTTCCTATGTTTTTTTCAAAGAAAGATACCAATCAGTTCTGCATACCCCTGCTTGTTAAAAGCAGCACCTCTCCTGCTGACTTACCCTTCCCTCAATCAAAAGGGCAGGAGGAAGCAGTTGGGATTCACTTTTTTTTTTTTTTCTTTTCTTTCTTGTTTCAAAGTACACAAATGTCAACTTCCTCAAGGATGTTTGGCATCACTGAGTTCAGTCATGTAACGTACAAAGTTAGCTTAATCAAAAGGTTGCAGGCTGCCCATTGCTAAAATGAAGGGAGAAAAGGAAATCCAGGCTTCCCTGAAGTGTGAAAGGGTGCACAGGCCACTGTCGCATGTGGATTCACACGAAGGCCATGCTGAGCTGACAAGGGGCTTTAGGAAACATGAACCTCTACAACTGCATCTCTCTATCCTCCATGTGAAATGGCAGCGGCACTTTCTTTTTATTCTTGTGCCCAGTCAAGTACTTTCCATATTGCTTTGTAGCCACCCCAAGCCATAGCCCGTTTAAATGTATTTTAAAAAATTATTTCACTGCCAGTTCCCATACTTTATTGGAAGAGTGTAATTCTCCTTGCCTTCATGGACCTGAAGGTGTTAACACCTAGAGCAGCTACCAGGTAGTCCATTCATTCATTTATTCCCCTACTTTTTATGAATCAGTATCCATCATGTAGTGGCTGTCAATATAAAATCCCTGGTCAATAATTTCCTTGGAAAATGCTTTTAATAGTAAGAAAATATATTTTCCACAGTTTATCTGAGATTAAATTGTAACTCAACTTGGTTTTGGAAATAAATAAACATCTATAAATAATACTTACATACATGTCTAAACCTGAACTCACGTTCCAATCAAACACAAAAATCATATATGGTTATGATCCCCAAAAAGTCTGGAGAAGATAGTTAATCTTTGTAACCATGTGGAACTGGTATGGGTCACAAAAAGACATTCTGTGTAACCTCACTGGAGTTTCTGACGTAAAACCTAAGTGATAAGAAGGTATAAGGTCACTAGCTCGAAGTTCCAGCCAGAAATAGAACTCAAGCTCCAAATTCCTAATCTAGGGACTTTTATGTGATGACCATTTATTAGGTAGGTGCGAGGAGTGAGAAAGAGGAAGATATAAAATCTGAAGGTCACTGATATGGAGGGATAAGGAGAGATATAAGATGCTAAAAAATAACAACATTGGTCTAGAGAAAAACTTACTCATTTTAAATGCCTCTGAATTACAGGGAAGAGCATAGGAGAAGTGTGTGTGTGTGTGTGTCTGTGTGTGTGTGTCTCTCTCTCTGTGTATTCCCCTTTATATGAAATAAATTAGTACATTATTCTCCCTCTTCATGTGCTCTAAAAAATCTCATAGAGCAGTTTCCCAAGCTTCTCTGATCATAATATTTGGCATTTATATCTTGTTTCAGATACAAATGCCAAGGTTGCCCCATGGAAGTTTCTGATTCTCTAGGACTATGTGGGGCTCAGAAATATGCATTTTCACATGTTGATTCTTAGGATCAGGCAACACAGAAACCCTTGCCACAGCATCTAAAAAATTGTTCATTCTTAATGAATTGTCCCATTTCAATGTCTCTGTTGTACCTTTTTTTTTTTTTTTTACTGCTGTGCCTTTTAAGCAGTTGCATACTCATATATCAAAACATGACCTAGTGTTTTCTTTAAAGTAATTTTAAATATATTTACTGAAGTTTAAAGCTTTTAGCAATAGCAAAAAGTCAAATGGGGTTCTCACCTAGCTCTCTCCCACTGAAGCATCTACTTATTCTTTAATACATTTTATTGACTTTTTTATAGAGAGGAAGGGAGAGGGATAGAGAGTTAGAAACATCGATGAGAGAGAAACATCGATCAGCTGCCTCCTGCACACCTCCTACTGGGAATGTGCCCACAACCAAGGTACATGCCCTTGACAGGAATCGAACCTGGGACCTTTCAGTCCTCAGGCTGATGCTCTATCCACTGAGCAACCGGTCAGGGCAATCTTACTTATACTTTAAAAGAATCAATGCCTAATTTATGTGTTTTTTTTTTTTTTAAAGCCTGTGCTTAGTCAATATATTTTAACTGAGGGTTTAACAGGTTTTCTTTTTTTTCACATTTATTTTGTCTGTCAATCTGGTTGATCAAATTACTAATTTATATCCTGATGGTGGTGATCTTTAGAAAAACCAGTCTGCCTTTGTTGCATCCCAGAGATATTAAAAATAATAAGAAGAATGCATTCCACACAAAAATCAGTAGGGGAAAAAAACACCTCTATATTTGAGCCCAGTCCCCCATCTCCCTTAGACCTTTTGACACATAAAAATAAGCCGTTTCACATCAGCCAATCTTTCTTTGATAAGTCAGTCAATTTCCTTCTAAATTATGTCTGAGACAAAACTTGCCATGCTGTTACTCACCTTTTAAAAGGCACAACCAGAAAACACTGTCTAAAATGAGTTCACCTAGTGTCTTATTTTTATTTTATTTATTGATTAAGCACATATATGTGCTTTATATGTCCTTATCCCCCTTACTCCCTCCCCCCCCACCCCCCCGCTCATGCCCTCACCTCCCTGGTGTCTGTGTCCATTGGTTATGCTTATATGCATGCATACACGACCTTTGGTTGGTCTCTTCCCCCACCCTCCCCTGCCTTCCTGCTGAGGTTTGACGGTTTGATCTATGCTTTTCTGTCTCTGGATCTGGTTTTGTTCATCACTTTATGTTGTTCATTATAATCCACAAATGAGTGAAATCATGTGATATTTATCTTTCTCCAACTGACTTATTTCATTTAGCATAATGCTCTCCAGGTCCATCCATGCTGTTGCAAATGGTAGGAGATCCTTCTAGACCACCACCTAATATCTTGAAGTCACCATTTTACTCAATGGATACTATACAAACCAATAAGAAAACAAATATACTACTGTAACTTTCTTGCAATAATTCTATGGTCTTGAGAGAAATTAAGTTAGGGGGAAAAAATGGTCCAAGCCCTCTTCTAAGCATGAGCAGCAGGGGCCATAACTGTAAAGAATGTCTCTTAATTATGGTTGTACTGTAGTTATAGTAAGCATTGTACAATTAATTCCCACTATCAAATTAAACTGCTAAATGGGGCTAGATTAAAAACACAAGTTTGCTCTGTTTGTTTCCTCAGTTATATATAGGAGGGGCAAAAGTACTTACAGTTGTGAGTACAGTTATTTATTTATTAATTATGTATTACCAGAGGCCCAATGCATGAAATTCATGCACGGAGTGGGAGTGGGGGGGTGGGGGTGGTGTCCCTCAGCCCAACCTGCACCCTTTCCAATCTGGGACCCCTTGAGGGAGGTCCAATCCCAAAGGTGGGATTGGGCCTAAACGGGGAGTCGGACATCCCTTTCACAATCCAGGACTGTTGGCTCCCAATCTCTTGCCTGACGATTGCCCCTAACCACTCCCCTGACAGCCTGATCAATGCCTAACTGCTCCTATGCTGGCCTGATTGCCCCTAACTGCCCTCCCTCTGCCAGGATGGTCTCCCCCAACTGTCCTCCCCCTGCAGGCCTGGGTCTCCCACAACTGCCCTCCCCTGCAGGCCTAGGTCCCCCCAACTGTCCTCCTCTGCCAGCCTGGGTCCCCCCAACTGGCCTTCCCTGCAGGCTTGGGTACCCCCAACTGTCCTCCCCTGTCAGCTTGGGTCCCCCCAAACTGGCCTCCTCTGCCAGCCTGGGTCCCCCCCAACTGCCCTCCCCTGCAGACCTGGGTACCCCCAACTGTCCTCCCCTACAGGCCTGGGACCCTCCCTAACTGTCCTCCCCTGCAGGCCTGGGTCCCTCCCAACTGCCCTCCCCTGCAGGCCTGGGTCCCTCCCAACTGCCCTCTCTTGCTGGCCATCTTGTGGTGGCCATATTTGACCACATGGGGGAAGCCATCTTGTGATGGTCAATTTGCATATTACTCTTTTATTAGATAGGATTATTACTAGCCTACTTTTGTCCACCCCTCTACAAAGTAATCACAAATTAAGTTTGCCATCACTGGTATGATCTTTTTCCTCACAAGGCATATTGCATATTGAGATGATAAAGACCAAAGTCAATACTATACACACACACACACACACACACACACACACTAGGGGCCCGGTGCACAAAAATCTGTGCACTCGCGGGGGGGGGGGGAGGGTCCCCTCTCACAGTCTGGGACCTCTCAGGGGATGTCCACCTGCTGCTGTGCCTGGTGAGGGGCTGATGGCTGTTTGCAGGCTGGCCAAGCCCCCCCAGTGGGGTGTGGCCAGCCTGGATGAGAGGCTGAGGGCTGTTTTCAAGCTGCCCACAGTCCCTTCAGTGTTCGGGTCCCTACTGGGGTACTTGGCCAGCCTGGGTGAGGGGCTGTTTTCAGGCTACCCACAGCTCCCATTGACCCAAGGTCCCAGCGAGGCTGGCTAGAATCAGGTTTCTGGGGTTTATTTATCTTCTATAATTGAAACTTTGTTACATTGAGCAGAGGCCTAGGCAGGTAAGGAAGCCTCCTGTTTGTTTCAGCTCCGTGGCTTCTATAATTGAAACATTGTTACTGTGAGCAGAGGCTCAGCCAGCCTAGGCAGACAGTTGCAGCAGAAGCCTGCTGTTTACTCTAGCTTGGTGGCTGCCAGCCTCTGTCTTAGCTGGGTTAATTTGCATACAGCCACTCTGATTGGCTGGGAGGCGTGGCTTGGCTGGTGGGCGTGACTTAGGTGTCTCAGAGTGATGGTCAATTTGCATATTGCTCTTTTATTAGATTAGATATAGTTGTTTAACTGCTGCAAAAATAAGCACCTAGTTTCGTAGGCTTATTTCCCTTTAGAAGACTGAGGCACAATAATGTTTTCAATTTTTGGGGAGAGAATGTGTCTCTTGAGTGGAACTGAGGCTGAGAGACAGTGAGGAAGCATGCCTGGCAGGCAGAATCCAGGAAAGTCAGACAGCCTCAGAATAGCGCTAAGGACAGTGCCTACAGAGAGCAGAGAGGTATGGATTCTTGAGACATATTTGAAAGATTACAGATGGTAGGTAACCATGGTTTTAAGTGTCCATCTCACTGGCCATAACTTGCAGTCCACATTTGCAAACTGTCTTTAACTATGTCAGTGACCAGAGCTAGCCTTCCAGGTTAGTGAAACGACCACTAACAAGCTGCCTCTAGCCTCTTTTGGGACTCAGACGATAGAGTCTCAGCAATCACAGCAGCAGCAGTACCCAGATGGCTTTGACCTGTAGTTCTTGTCCATCAAAGAGCTGTTCTCTGTCTGTTTGCACTGACAGGCAGATAAATATAGAGATCTATCTGCAAGTGCATATTTATGTGTATCTACAGTTCCCTCATACAGACCTGCAAAGAATGCCTAACAGCTTCCAGTGTGTAACACATTCACCCACAAATGGGGTGAGACCCATTACTCACAAACGAGTGAAAAGAAGCATCAATATGCAGGTCTTAACCCCAGTTTGTGGGCAGAAACCTGTCATTCCACTGCAGACCGACAGGTCTCCTATTCAGACATTCCTTGTTTAATTTTCCAAACACCCTTTCTCTAAATGGTGCTACTCTACACTGTGCAGACATACAGGTTTGACAAGCAGAACCATCAATTTCACATTCCCTATGCCAATTGCTGGGGAAAATTAGGCTAATATGTACCCAGGATTGACTAGCTGGGGAGGCACTTAAAAGGTATTTTCCACATTAAAGACTCAAGGAGGGTTGTTCCTTTTCAAACTCATCAAATCAGGAGAGTCCAAAAATATGTATGGTGATCTACTGTGGGGCATATCTGATACTGAATCCAGAGATAAAGAGAAAAGTAGGGCATGGTCCCAATCTAGAAGGAACTCTCTGTAGGCAATACAAGGCATCCATTCAAGTAACCACTATATAAAATGGGGCACTTGCCTTAAGATGTGTACACATAATGCTTAGTCAACAGGAAGCTGAATACAGACATGATATACTGGCACTTCGTTAACTTTCAAGAAATGTCAGACTGTCCAAAGAAAGACCAACTAGATGCATTATAAGAATAGGTGAAATAGGAACACTGCAAACGATAAGGTGATGAGCATTGTTTCTCACGACCAAGTCCCGCAATACCTTTGGGATTTCTGAGATTGTCTCAGGGGTAAAGAAAGAGCTGGAGATGGCATTGAAGTATCTGTGAGCATATAATCTCTCTGGCGGTTTCCTTTGATGCTGATCTGCTGAACTAGGAAGAAATGGAGAAAATGTAGAAGAAGGGTTCTATTGCTATTTCAGGAGTCAGACACTGAGAATTAAGAATACAACCAAAGGGAGAATGAAATACTGAGCTTTAAAATTTTAATGGTAGTTTTGATATAGTGACAATAGCACTTCACCTCTGTGGTCTTCCTCCCAAAACCCCTAAGTCCAATCACATGATCTCACTCATATGTGGAATCTAATGAACAACATAAACTGATGAACAAAAATAGATCCAGAGACACAGAAACATTGAACAGAAGGACAAACCTCAGAGGGAAGGTAGGGTGGGAAGAGATTAACCAATGAACTTGTAGGCATATATGCATAACCCATGGACACAGACAATAAAATGGTGAAGGCCTGGGGGGTGCTGGGGTCTGGGAGAAGTCAATGGGGGGAGGGGGAAGAGGACATATGTAATACTTTCAACAATAAAGATTTTAAAAAAAACAAACAAACAACAATAAAACATAAGCCCAGGCTATGAGAAAAAAACATCAGACAAACCCACATTGAGAGATATTCTGCAAGATACCTGATCAGTACTCCTCAATTTTTCAAAGTTGTGAAAAAAAGGAACATCTGAGAAACTGACACAGACCAGAGGAGCCTAGAGAGATGGGCAACTGAATGTAATGTATTCCTGGATGGGATCCTAGGACAGAAAAAGACACTGGTGGGAGGGAACTAGTAAAATCTGAATGAATTGTGAGGTCTACTTAATATTAAAGTGCTTACCAATGTTGGGTCCTTAGCTATGACAGATGTAGCATAGAAATGTAAGATGTTATCAACAGGGGGATCTGGGTGAGGGGTATATGGCAACTGTGTTACCTTTGCAGATTTTTCTATAAATATTTATTTTCCAAAGTATTCTAAAATAAAAAGTCAATTAAAAACCAAGTAACTTAAGAGTTAAGAACCCAGAATGAGTCCCAAATCCCCCTGAGCTGATCAGTACTCCATGCCATATGAAGTTCCCAGAGGCCTGAATATCAGGAACTCATAAATGGGAATGCAGAGGAGGTTGTGTGTCTTCTGAGTTTACTCGCAAGCAGTGAAACTTTGAGAGCAAATTATTATGTTTTTCAGGAATATACTATAATAAAGCCCTCACTGTTGGGAGGCTTGAGTGAGCCTTAGTGCCCAGTTCCCAACCTGCCCCTACCCTCTAAGCAGTAATAGGCTCTACTAAAATCAATCAAAAGGTAAAAAGGATCCCACATTTAGGAGATATTTTCCAGTTCAAGTTATGATTAGGAGAGCCTGGGGTTATGGTTGGTAGGGAAGAGAAATGGAGAGTGCTGTTCATGTGCGTGTTTTAAATATCCTTTAAAAAAAAATCTCCACAGTTATCATTGTATTTTAGTTTGGAGTGCTCTACATCTGAAGTCCTGCAATTGCTGCCCAGCTGGCATCAGACTAGTCTCAATGCCCTCAATCCACCATGAGCATTATAGCCAGTCTACTCTTAAAACACAGTTTTTATTAGTTTTGTTTGCATCTCTAAAATGTTTCAATTATTTAGCAAACCCTTACTGAGTTCTAATTCTAGGATAGTCATTGTTCTCATCACTGGAAAAGAATAAATTCTGGACTCCACCTGACCTTTCCCAATTCATATCCTGATCTTCACATGTATCTCATCTCTAATTTCATTGCCTCCATCCTCACCGCCTTGCTTTCTTCTAGGTTGAAATTGTTCTATATTCTCCCTCCTTCCCTGGTTTCTGGCACCACACCAGCATATTCTATGTCCCTTTCTCTCCAAAAGACCATTTTTCTTCATCCTCTGACACTCAACTTTTACATCTACAGCTAAAATTCTCTGTCTGTTCTCAAGCCATCCATGTACCACTAGAGGTCATCCTGATGAGAATTCTTGCAGCACTCACCGCCTTTCTTTACTGTTCATTTTGGTGCATAATAATATAATAATAATTTCTATCTAACTAGTCTTAGTATTTAAATACAAATCTCCACAATAAGATTATACAAACCAGAAGCTTTCTGTAAGCAGGTATTGTATCTCTGTTAACTATTTTGATAGATACTATTTAAGATTAGCTCATACCTGTTTCTAAATTTAAATTTTATATTTTCCTCTTTTAAAAAATATTTTTCCTTTTTTTTATAATAGTAAAAAAAATAGTGACAATAATGGAAACACAGTAAATACATCAACATGTAATCATCAGTAGTCTTTACTGGCTGCAAAAACAGTGCTGCATTTTGCTGTTAGCTCCTCTACCTTTTATGTGTGATATTTACTATTAGACACACTCTATATAAGCCAACAGTGCCCAATTAAATTTTATAATAATTGAACTTTGACTATTGTTAGCATCAGCCTTCAGTTAGAGCAGGTATAGGGCAACAGAAACTAAGTTCAGGATATATGAGCTCATATTCATCAAGCAGCTAATTTAATGACATTGTGGGAGGCATAATAAGTAATATGACACATAGTATGCCCAGGTTGCTGAATTTTTTTTTTTCAGATATCAGCTTTCACTTACTTATTATTTATATAAGTACATTTTTTTTCAAAATATAGTAAGTGTAGAAAAGTGTGTGTAAGGTGATATGGAGATCAAACTCAAGGTTATAACCAAGGGCAACAGATTAAAATGCAAATGGTAATGAATCACTTGTTAAGATTAAAGTTCACAAATTTCAAATGGGAAAAAGCATCAGCAGAGGCATAAATAATACAGCTGTAAGAATGGTGTCATGGTTTCATGAAGGAAAAAATGAAGCAGATAGAAGGATAGGCTTCTATATTGACTGGATATTAATATGTCAAATCAGAGTTTTGAATTTTGTCAAAGGAGACAAAAATAACTAGGAGAGTTTGGATTGGAAGACTGGGAATAATAACTAGGGATAGTGAATATAATGGCCTAGGAGGGCAATGAGGTCAGCATTAAGAATATTAAAAACAATGAGTGAGGTCCAGCAACTGAGTAATTCTTCATCAAGTACTTGAAACCAGTGTTAAGGCAGAACTCTGTACAAGACCACCTCAGCCAAAGCATGGATTCCTCATGTTTTCTCTGTCTACAAAGACATTCAGATTAACATGTTGGTGAAGCTTATGCCACAGCTGGGGCAGCAAACATTCCTAGGTGAATGCGGGAGGGTGTGTGTGTGTGTGTGTGTGTGTGTGCATGAATGTATATCTGCATGTGTGTAGGTTGTTTCCTAGCAGTATTAACCATGACCCTACAGCATAGTAAAAACTGAGCACAAGCCTTAGTCAGTTTGGCTCAGTGGATAGAACTTCAGCCTGCAGACTGAAGGGCCCTGGGTTTGATTCTGGTCAAGGGCACATGCCCAAGTGGGAGCTCAATCCCCAGTAGGGGGTGTGCAGGAGGCAGCCAAACAATGATTCTCTCTCATCATTAATATTTCTATCTCTCCCTTTAACTCCAAAATCAATAAAAATATATTAAAAAACAAACAAAAAGAAAAACTGAGCATGAGGATAATAATGATAATTATAACAACAGTTAATGTTTATTGTAGCTCACTATATTCCAGGTTTTAATTTAAATACTTTACCTTTATTAGATTATTTATTCCCCACAGTAATCTTATGATGAAGGCACTATCCCCATTTTATAGATTAATAAACTGAGGCAGTAAAAATTAAAGCATTCCCAAGGTCACACAGCTTGTAAGTTGTAGAACCCAGGCAGTCTGCAAACTTAATCACTCTGCTATGCTGCCTAAATCCAAGAGAGTTGTAGACGTTTACCTATATCTAAATAATCTCTTCTTTTTTTATGTCCCCAGAGACAGAAATGATTTCAAGCTACTCTTACTGGAGCAGTAGCCCTTCTCAGAAATGTGACAATGTCATGTTATGTTGTTCAGCAGATAATAAAAGCATCATGGTAACAGATGAGAGATTTGGCTCTTTTTAATTATACTCTACATTTTAATTATACTATTTAAGCAATAAAGAAATATTGTTATGAAGCAGTAGAACCACAGACACGGTAATATGGAAAGTAAAATTTTAGTCTCAGCCAGCTACTAAATGTGGGTTCTGCTCTTTATCTCTCCATTTTCCATTTCTCTACAGAGTGAATAATGGTTAATATGATGATTATAAAACATTTACCATATGAGAAACCATAAGTTCTATTACTACTGTGGTTTTCTGAACACAGATGACTCCCAAGCCCAGGAAAGAGTGACCAAATAAAACATCAGCACCATAGCGACTGAAAAAGTTTGGACTCTAGTGTCCAATTTTATTAACAAAGTTGATTGTTAACATAGCGGCATGAACATGAAATTTTCATTTAAAAGCAAGGGGAAATGTACTTAGCCTTGAGTCTTTCCTTGTTGGTCTCCTGGAGTCAATTCCAAAGCATCACCTAATAACTACTATTTAAGAATTTGCAATTTTATATAAATTTATTTTCCTAAGAGTATAGAGATTCAGGTCAATTATCATGACTTCCGATTTTCAGCTTGACTATATCTCAAGACAGAATGTCCCCTTCAGACATCTAGGAAGTGACTTGTGTGGGGAGCTGTATAACCTGGACCTTACTGGATGCTATGACTACCCTGGACTGTTGTTTTCACAAGTGAACTAGGTCAAGGCAAAGAGGGGAAAGAGTTGGGCAAGGACTAATGGGCTGAAAGGCCTGCTATACAGGTAAGTCTAAACTCCCCACTCTTCTAGCCTCAACATGTTGGTAGACCCTGACCTTAAACTGAGTACAGAATTCTTCAAGCAGAGAAACAGGAACTCCTATACCCTGAAGAGGTTGGCTCCTTTCAGCATTTGACCTTCAGTGGATAATAAAACTGCTTTTATCCGCAAGCCTGTACCAGCTGCAAAGGTGACAGATACCTGTCATATTTTAGAACAGCTTATCACCTCAGCCTCTGAAATGACCGAGTATTTATAGACACAAAGATAGAAACATAAAGCACATATGTATAGGCAGGAGTCCCCTGGAGGTGGCGATTAGGACCAGGCAGTAATTTTAGCTTGAAGTTCCTATGACTTAAATAGCCACTTGAGCTCTGCTCTTGCCGTTTACGATGTCAATAGAACCCCTAAATGAAATTACAGCCTTCTGATACACAGCAGGATATCCTTTCTTTGCCATGCAATGTACACGGATGGGAGAAATTGCTCTGTATATGGAGTTTCACTAAAGGGGAATTTATCATAAGGCTGCTCTGCTAAAATATAATTATGCTGTTATTCACTGGATAACACATCTAATGACTTGGGGTGCACTTGATAGCCATGTTTCAGTGAACACAGACGCACGCCCTGATGTGAACTGGGCACTCCAGTGCTTCAAAGCGCTATCGATTTCAATTCTACTATAATTTACACCTGGCTTGTTTTGCCAATAGCTTGAACCCATGCTAACACTGGAACACACATACTCAAGTATTAGGGGAATCAGAAAAGAACGGTACAGCAAAAATGCATGCAGCAAACTTTCTAGGATTCTGCCATTATAAAAATATCCCTTGATGCTAGTAAAATATTCTGTAAGACTTTCTGGTTATGTTTGGGCATTTCCTCTGTTAGTACTGTCCCACGGTTGGTGGTGACTGTAACAATAATATCTTATGTTTGTACAAACTGCCAGGGCAGCATCTGAGTGCCAGTCATCTTGGTCCATCTCCACCTAGCAGAAGTCCTGGGATGTATTAGATGCTCATAATAATCTTCTCTAAGGCTCCTCTTCCTCTTTGTATCATCATGTGATATACCCTTTTGCTTTTTGTCCACATATTTTCCTTGAGAAAAGTACACAACACAATTTTAACTATTACCATGATGCTGTTAATTCAGACAACTGCCAAACTCATCTCCAGCTTTCCTGGCCAAATCCAACAGCCTACCAAATATCAGTCTGAATTTCCCCCAACATCTCAAAATCAACACATTCAAAAGCAAATTTATCATTTTCGTGAGCCTACAAACCCCTTTCTCCTCCTCATAATTTTTCTGGCTTAGTTGTATAAGACAAAATGCTGGGAGCAATCCAAAATTCATTCTTCTCTTGATGCCCAGCCCAAAGGTTATTAAATTGTGTCCATTCTGCCTCTTATCTCTTGAATGTGTCTCCTCCTTTCTGTTCCCACAGTTATTGTCCTAGTTCGGGGCTTCATTGTTTCCTGTCTGAACAATTTCAGTTGCCTTCTAATTCACTTTCCTGTCTCACTTCTCCCAGTCCTCCAATCTACTCTCCACCTTTCTGCCAGGGTGATCTTCTATCACACAATTTGATAATTAACCTTCTCTACTTAAAATCTTTTAATGGCTCCCCAACTGCCAGAAGATGAAGCTAAAACTTATTTGCATGGAAATCATGGGCCAACATGATGGTTGCCTGCCTACATCTACAGCATCATTTCTCCCAACTCCTCTACTAAACATCAGTGATACTGGTCCCCAACTCAGCCATGCCATTTCCTATTTAAGTGCTTCACCTCTCCTGGTCCTCTTACTGAATGCTCTTCCTTTTTCTGACTATCCAGAGAAATCCTTCAAGGCCCAGCATGGGTTTATCAGCCCTTCTCTCAAGTTTTCCCTGACTCTCCACTCAGAAGTACATTCAGCTAAACACTCACTATTTTGTGCTTCCAAGTTTCCTTAAACATCTTTCAATTATGATACTTAGCATAGGGCATTATACAGACTTATTTCCCTAGCTGTCTTTTCCTGAGTGAGTAGTTAGAGGCCCGGTATTATTCATTTACTATTGTCAATGGAAAAGCCAAAACTTTCACAACAGCATATCAAGGCCAAGTACTTAGGCCCCATGTCCTCGCCTACCTCATATCTTACCATCTCCTGCTTGCTCACTCTGATACTGCCACACACACTAACCTCTTACACTCAAACTTGCCAGATACAGTTTTGTCCAGGGACTTTGCATTGGTGGTTCACTACCAAAAATGCTTTGGCTTAGATATTCACAAAACTCACTTTTCCACCTTTCTCAAATGTTGTCCCTTCACTGAGGCATTCCAACTCCATCCAGCTTAAAATTGCAACCTTGCCCTTGACAAACATATACACACTCTCTCAATCTTTCTCTCTTTTTCCTTTTTCACTTTTCTCCATAACACTGGTCATTGTGTTACATGATATATATTTTACATATGTACTTGTTTGCCATCTTTCTCTCCTGCCTAAAAAATAAGTAAGCATTATGAGATTGAAGACTTCTTTGTTTTGTTTACTGTTGTATCCCAGATCTTGGAAAAGTATTGGGTGCACAGTATGTGTTCCTCAATAAATATTTGTTATTAAATGAATCAGTCTTTAGCTTCTAGAATTATACCTGACACACAGTATGGGTTCAAAAATGTTTCTCAAATTAATAAAATAGTGTAAGAATGAATTAATGTTAAGTCCATGTTTAATGAATGCAATAAAGAGACAGTCTTTGTAATCCGATCCTCATAACGATGCTGGTAAATAAGTAGAATGGGTACTATTATCTTCATTAGACAAATGAAGCAGATGAATCCCAGGAAGGTTAGGAGCCTAAATTAAAGCTACATGGGTAGCCTAATGCTTGCAATTCTTTTCAATCCACTATTAAAAGGGTAAAAACGATCCTTTGCACTAGGTTCAGTATGTACCTCTAACATTTACTACACTGTTTTGATTCCTCTTGACTAGGAAGGCAATTAACAGGAGGTTCAAGGTGCGAATACTTTTTATTACAATGTGTGTCTTTCCTTATTAGGTTCTTTTCATAAAGCAGATCCTTTTCAAACGTGGATTAGGCACTCATACAATTTTACCCCGCACAGTGGATTGTACGTGACTACCCAAGAGGATGTCATACTATAAATCGTGCCAGAATGAACTGGAAGGTGAGCATAGCATTCATAGCTTGACGATGCACAGGCTGTTTGGTGCCAAGTCAGTGCTAATGGAGATGTCCTCTATGTGTTAACACCCAAAGAACAAATTCAACAACAAAACACTTCGGTTTTTGGCACGTCTGTAGGGAGTTAACTTTCCATCATTCAAGGGTTAATTATCCATTATGTGAATCTCTTCTCTTTCTCCCTCTGGCTCTTACCTCTAGAAATTTAGTGTACTGGAGGATAAGCAGGAAAAAGAAAAAGATGAAAATGAAACCAGTACAATTCACTTACATATATTGAAAGCTCTAGAAAAGACTCCCATATAGAAGATAGAACTTGATGTAGTTTGGGATTGCCAAGTTGATTGATCACAGATAATATATATTATAAAGCATATCTTGGTTTCGCTTTGTTACCATATTTTGATTTTGTTTGTTACAGTCGGTTTGTAATACATAACGTTACTCCCTGGCTGTGCTTCATGTCAGCAGCAAACCATTTAGAGTGTGAAAGGGGCTTTTTTTTCCCGATGTCTCAGAGCACTGCAGATTCTTTGAAGTGGGTTTTTTTAATGTATGAAGCTAAGTATAAGTGGTTAGAGGACAGGTACTGCATTTTATGTTTATTTATCTCCTTCCCAAATGATGTCAAACTGCCTCAATCTGAATGGAAGAGCAACGAACAGGTGATAAGTGAGTGAATGAATGATTGCATGGCTGTCCATATGCCAATACATTGACAATAAATACATCTTGCTGTATATCATAAGAGACAAAGGAAAGCTATAGATTCTTAAAATGCTATCAATGGAGAAGGGAAAATTCACTCTTCATTCAGATTATTATGGAAAGCTTCAGAGAAAAAATGGGACTTGACAAGGATGTGACTTGCCTCGGTATTTTTAAAGGTATCTAAAAAATTGTAGTTGCTGATGCGAATATGTAAGTAAAGCATCAAAGTATTTCAAGTATAACTAAATAGTTGAGAAACTAGAATATGCTGGGTCATTTTTGCATATACTCATTCTTACAATACATTCTCAATTTTAAGATAATAGAAATTTAATTTCTTTCCATTTAATTTTAAACTACTTTATACATATAGCAATTAATACTTTAATGTTGTGCATAACAGAATTTAGATTTATCATCTAACATGCATATTTGATAAAAAATAATGACTAATCTTACCAGCTAACCAAATCTTACCTTTTATAGATACTGTTCATAAATATTTGTATAAAATTTCTGTTATAAGTGTGATAAAATGTCAACTATACTTTATGTATGATCAATTTGAAAAAAAAATGTTTCATTGAATTCAAAGAAAGTAAGCCTAGCTAATATTTGGTTATATTTTAATCTTGAATATAGGTATCTGATTATCAATGTACATATGTGTTTATAAGATAACAAAGATACACAATCACATGATACAATGAATCAACCCTTTCTTAACTTTTAAAACATGTATCTTTTTTAATGAATCACGTAAGTATAAAAATCTTTTGTATACAAACAATAAAGAATAATTTCTTTGGGTGAATCATAATTCTGTTATTTAGCAATGTCATTTGTGTCTAATTATGACTGTCTCATTAAATGACTATAACATATAGGAAGTACTTACAGCCAATGTGCATGCAAGGAGATGTACATTTTAAAACATGCATCTTATGAAATAAAATTAAAGATTTCAGAATGAGCACTAGAAAACTGAATTCTGAATAGTATACTATAAAGGTTTATAGACAGGTTTTTTAAAAAAAATAGGTACTATTAACACAACCATTTAAACAGAATGAAATAAATCATTACCCTGCCTTTCTATTAGAGGTATACTGATCAAATTCTGACTCTTAGACACTAGCTTATCCATGTGATTCTTCCACAGCCACATGGAGCTCCAGATCTTGACAACAATAAGAAAAATTCTCTGGCAGGTTATCTTTGTTAAATGTCATTTCTTAGATATTTGTGTTTACCTATTCTCTGCTTAACAACACTGACAAAATTTTATATACAGACATAGAAGACTTCAAAAAAAATGTCTTCCAAGTGTTAAAAATCCAGCTTGCCCTTAATGCAGTCCTAATAGACATCCCTAGACTAAAAGGCATTGCTCCTGCGAATCTGTTCAACCTGAGTATTAACTGAGCAAGACACAACCTCCTGTGTACGTCTTGGCAGTAATGGGATAAAAGCTACTTACATTTTTTACACCGTAATTAAAATTTTATATCATCATTTTCCAATTCAACTTATTTCTTTAGTAAACAAGAAACCTAATGACAAACCCCCAAGAAACATTATCTTTACAAATAGTATGATCATAACTAATGTGCCTAACCAAAATAGGCAAATTATGTACATTAAACTTATAGCACATATTGGTCTTAATAAAACTTGAAGACTGCTTCCTATCACAGTGACAACTGAGGAGTTTTATGTGCCTTCTAAACCACAGGAATTGTGATTGGAAGTGGACTCTGTTCGAGAGAGTCACTGACAGAGCCTGATGAGGCTGCAGCAGGGGGCAGTCTCTGTAGAGAACTTGGTTATATATGAGCACACATGAGTTACATGGTTAAGAAAGTGAGTCACAGAGAGTAGCAAACAAAATCCCAAAACTAAGTACCATTGTAATATTTGTCCAAGCCGTTGGATGACTCCACCGGCTTGGACAAAGTACACACAATAGACATACACAGCACACATATGGTTAAATGTAAAATCAACTATTGCTAAAGCATTTTCAACTTTTAGGAGAAATCTACTGGCAGTGTGTTAATAGCAATGAAAGCGAAAACAATTAAATAGCATCTCTTTCCAAATATTTAAGAACATCGAGTAAGTGCCCCTTAGGCTGGGTTGTGGTTCTTGGAAGTCTCAGCCTATGAGAACCATATTGGGGACATCAAAGGCTCCGCCCTCTATCCAAAGAGCAGTTCAGTTCAGATGCTGCCACCGAGCCAAATGCTTTTATGGCCACCATGTTTTTTGTTTATTTGTTTGTTTGTTTCCACTCAATATTCTGGAACATGCCCGATTCTTGAAATTGAAAAGAAACAAGAAAACACTGTAAGATCAAATGACCCTGGAGGAGCAATGAGACCTGATGGTAAAGGACACACACATTTCAGCTGAAACTGACTCCAAAAGCATGTCTGTTGACTCCTCTGTTAGTCTCATACTCGCCAGGATGCAACCACCCCCATTCCACTCCTTCGACAACTTCCCAGAGCACATTCAATCAGAGTCTCTTGTATTGAGCACAATACTATATTTGGGTTTAATATTGTGAGGACAGTCATCTAGTTTTCCTATGTCAGGATGATAAATTTCCCTGAAACCAAATAAGGATTCTCATTGCATCCTTCTGTTCCATACCATGAATGCAAAAGAATAAAGAAGAGGGTGTGACAAATAATATTTTCCAAAAGGTTGGGTTGGGGGAGGTTCCCTAAAATTGAAAAGCAACCAGTTTTTAGCAAAGAGATCTTTAAAAGAACAGTATTCACAATATTATTTTGCTAAGCATCCACTTTTCTGTCTTGCTTAGCTGGGTACAGAAGTATTCTGAGCATAATGTAAGTGTTCAGAATAGAGATGCCTGAAAAGTTGGCAAAGAGCAACTTCAAATGCACGATGAATCCCACTTTCACTTCTCCCTCCTACCACCCCGAATGAGACCAACCTCCCCACTCACTCACCTATGTTCCTCCTCCTACCAGCATGTGTGCTAGGCATGTCAAGGCTGACATCCATGTGGGCAGCATGAAACCTATGCTGCGGGTCCTCCTGGCACACACTCTGCCACTGTGTATAGAATGGTTTCGGCTGTGCACACTGAAATCTTCGCCATTACGGTGGACTGTTTGGTAGCTTTCTAAAAGAATTGTGTCCCCCCCCCCCCTTTTTTTAAAACACCCGTTATTTCCTGACTGCCTCAGAGACACCAAGAATAGAATCCTTGACACATCAAATTCTGGAACCTCACCACTCACCAAGACTGTGGTTCCTGATCCAAGGAGTGCCGACTGAGAATCAGCACAGTCTCTTGAGAGTGTCCAGGCCTGGCTGCTAAGCTCCCTGCTCTGATTAGCTTGTCGAGTTCACAGTGTTCCAGAGTGCTGAAGCACAGAAATTAGGGAGGGGAGGTGGAAGGAAAATCACTGGAGCCTCT
Source organism: Murina feae (assembly GCA_004026665.1). Lineage (NCBI taxonomy): Eukaryota > Metazoa > Chordata > Mammalia > Chiroptera > Vespertilionidae > Murina > Murina feae. Next base: position 23,182 of record PVJC01010625.1, on the reverse strand, counting down.
TACGATCGAACTTCCACTAACTGAGAGGAAATGTCTTATAAATAAACAACAGCAACAGAAACAAAAAAAACACACACCATCCCGTCCTGCCAGAGGAATGTACATTATTGTCTCCCGACGGAAAACTTTACACCACACCAGAATGCAGCCATGTCTCCTGAAACTACCTCCCTCGAAACAGAAAGAAAAAGGAGAATCAAGGAGAAAAGGAGAACAAAAAAAGGTTTTTTTCATCCTCTTGAATTCTGTTGGGAAGTTCGTGTGCGTTCCCAGTAGACAAACTAAACTAAGCAGTTTCAACAGTGTCACTGTTCCAGGATTTCTTGCGGAGGCTGCTTATTAGCAAAATTTCATTTCTGCCCAGATCATTGCTGTGCCATCCGGACATTTTCAGAAGGGAAGTTCAGGGAGGGGTGGGGGAGGGTTTAACTCTGGAGGAGAGGAAGAAGAGAGGACAAAGGAACACTCCTGGTGAACCCCAATGCCCTAGCCCCAGCCATGAGAAAGCCAGCCCCACCCTCCACCCAACTGCTGCTTGTTGAGGACTTGGTGATGCGGTGTGTTTAATCTACTTACTCTTTCTGCTCGGGAGGCTGAGGTTCCTATATTTCCAGCTCATGCTGGACTGTACCGTAAGCAACAAGTGAAATGAGTTCAGTGATCTCATTCTAGTCCTTCGACTCCTGTCCACATCGCTAAGCGACTGCACAGCTTGGCACAGGCCAGGATGAGTCAGCAGTCTCTGGTCATGAGAGGCCAGGCCTGGAATAGCAGGGGGGTTTAGGTCAGGAGCGAACTAAAGCAGAGGCCGTCTGGACGGCAGTGCACTCGGCTCTGCAATGTGCGGAGACACTGCAGGTCACAACGAAAGAGCCTCATCGGCTAGTGTAGGATTGTAGAAAAAGAGAGCAGCAAGGGAAAAATGCAAAACAGCTGCCTACCAAACACAGACAGAACAAATTAGAGTACCACAGTCAGAAAAAGACGGCACCGGTAGAGTCGTGGAGGAGAAAAGATGCTCATTAAGATTTCTGTAATACCTTTTCTTCCATGTGCTCCTGAGCTTGATTTGAGAAATCAGGTGGTTACTTATATACTATCCTAGTATTTTGTTATTTCTTTCTTGATTTGGTAAGTAATGAAACCAACAAATAAAAGCAAAGTGCTGCAGTTTAAGTATCAAAAAGAAGCCTCATACTGCATAAAATTAGTAAGAGCCCAATATCTCAAAAAAGTATATTTGGGACAATAGTGTCCTTGAATAGCCTGCAGAACACAGGTCACACATGGTTAAAGAGACACACTCCTCAAATAAAGGCTGAGTGAGAGTAGAGAAGAGCTGAGAAAAACGAAAGGCATAAGTTCAATGATGAAACATCAGGGAACTATGCTGTGCCCATATTTTGACTCAATGGGGTCAGCACAGACGTCCATCAGGAAGCGACACTTCCTACCACGAGGAGTTTCCAACACCTCTCCTGAGCAGTAGTACAGTGATATAGCAAGAAGAGAGGGGAAATAAGGTTCAATGTAAGCAATCAATCAGTGGGCCAACATTTTCTTTGGGAGGAGGCAACTTGCCTTAGAAGCCAACTGATAAAGGAAAGTCTTAGTGCCTGAAACAAACTTAGAGGAACTGTATCCAGGAGACTGAAGTGGAAACAGAATTAACATCAAGTAGCAGTGATGGCCCCAATATAAGGAAGAAAGCCATCCCAAGTCAAATGGTGCACAGCAGGAATAGCATGGCAAAGAGAACAAGATCAACAGAGTTGGGAAACACCGGTAAAATATTTCTTAAACGTTTTTTGAAAATGAATAAGAACCTACCATATATTTCTAATGGCTATCCCTTAGAGATGCATGGTGTAAGAAAATGTAGAGTAAATTTTGTTTAGCTTCACTCCCGAGAGTGTTAAATCATCTTAATACACCTTTAATAACCTTGGGCTAATGAATTTTCTGGGCTCAGTTTCCTTCTCTTTGAAATGGAACATTATCACACTCATTGAATTATTACAAGGGCTGAATCTATGTTTGGCTAATGTTTGATCCTTATCACAATAGTATCTGTCACAAAATGAACACTAAATAAATCACTATCATTTTTATTTGACTATCATATCATCCTCATAAGTGCCCCGTGAGAGAATCATTTCCAGTGTTGTCCCACCCAATATAAAGACAAGTAAAATCAGTTGTGTAACATTCCTTAGAGAATACTGCTTTCAGAAGCTTATTTCTATCTGTTGAACATACTTAAACAGAGAGGATGGTGAAAATCTAGTAGTTACAATCTCGATTTGGGGTATCTATGTTGTTAAAGCAGCTTGGAGGTTACCAGAGGCCTAGAAAAGAAGAGGGATGTTTAGAAGCCTCTCCAAAAGCAACAGGATGAAAGTGCTATTGGCCCTGACCACATGATGAGGGCTTTTCACCAAAGGGGGAAACTTAGCCCAGCTGATCATCCCAACCTAATTGATTAATTGTGGGTCTGACCATCTGGCTGATGAATGCTGACACCCAGCAGTGATTGCTGTGTAACACGAATCCGGATGTGCTCTCCCTAATGTCTCCCACAATAATGGCAGCTCTGAACTTGAGCTGAGTGTATTCAGGCCTCTTGGCTCAATCTCTTCATGGAATAGTGACTGTGGCAGGGAAGATTTTACTAGACCCAGTCAAGCATTATCTTCTCTGATTTCAGTTACTCCCTCCTTTCCAGCTCCACACCTACCCTCTCCTGAACCCCTCTTGTATATAATCACTTTCTATGCACAGCATTCCATCTGTAGTTTCCATCATACTGTCTGATTCTCTCATTTCCGGTTACTCTATTCAGAAAAATATTTGACTGTTCTAAAAGACTGTATTGCTATTTCACAAGGACTCCTATTGAGACACTTTTATTATATCCCCTTTGCCACTGGTTTACTTCAAATGACTATGTGCTTCCAAATAAGGAAAATTATTTTACCTAATTCATGAGCCTGATTAAAAGGTCCCCACACATATGGCCTGAGTTCTGCATGAAGTTAATAGACTATAAGGATTAATAGCAGATAGTTCTTACATCTCAAACCTACATCTGACCCTTGATTAGTAGTGTCCCATGAAGAAGATTCTCCCAAGTTCTCTGGAGTGAGAAGGTCAAGTGCATATAAATGACAGGGATCCATAGCAATGCCCCTCACAAACCAATCCACATGGAGCTAACCTGCATGAGAGAGAATTCACTAAGCAAATAAAATCTGAATGCATAGATATAAACTCCAAGGAGTTACAACCCAAATATCTTACTATTTTTTGTGGGAAGTAAACTGACACAACTGTCCTGCACAAGCTTTTCCAGCAAGTCACAATAAAGGAGGATCCTCTGTTTCCCCTCTTCTTTCCCTAGACTGATTACCACCTCAGAATTCACCGTTTTCCTTGCTCCCCATCTACGCTGAGTTCTTCTGCGTTCCAGGCTGGGTCAGTATTAACTTTCAGTAGAGGATGGCAGTAGCATGCTGAACTGCAGAGTTCCAGACTGGGAGTTGGGAAATGTTTTTGGCCTGACTGTCAGTAAACAACTATGTGTCTAGGGCAAGTCAAGTCCCTTAACTCCCAATGTCTCAGTGTCTTCATTGAAAAATGATAGGGTAGGACTGCATGAACTCCACAGTCTCTGCCAACACGAAGATTCTATGGTTCTATAGCTCATTTCCTTTTTCTCTCTGGCATCAACTACTCAACTACTCTGCTTACAGTCATTTCTCTGCTCTCAGTTCCCGATGGAAAAATATCTCCTTCACTTACTACCCGGTATTTGGTATTTGTAACCTCTTTCTTTTTTCGATGCTAGATATTTTGAGTCATAAATATGAACACATCCAGATAGATGCTTTAAATTTGAAGGCGTTTAAGGAGAATAGCTTTCCCATGTAGAACATTTAGTGCAGCTCAGCATGGAGGAAGCCAGCCATCCAAAAGTGGAGCAAAGGGGCCAATTCACAAATGAGAGGAAGCCTTTCATAATAAGAGTCACTAGACTCTTCAATTTAGATAAAGCTAGATGCTACCAAATTCAAACTACTTTTCTAATCAATCCCAGACACCATCGCAAACACTTAGGACTACAAATTTGAGGGCCAGCACTGGCAGTGATGCAGTTCTTATTTCACCTCCACATGTATTGCCAAGTAGGATTTAGGATGGCATAGTAATAAGAGCCAAGAGGACAATCTGTCATTTATTTTCCTCCAAACTTTTTGAAATTTCCCATTTGAGCTCTGTTTCTCAGTTTTAATTTGGTAACTGCCATTTTTCAGCATTTCTTTTAACAGGTTACTAATAATTTCTGATACAGGATCTCATATTTCATTTTGTGCTGCTATAACTGCTGTTAATATTTCATCTGCCTTCAATTCAGCTCGGAATAAAGGCTGCTGGGTTTTTGATACACTGTTAACACTTTGGTTCTGGGGATTTGATCACTAGTGTTCACCCAATTTGTCCGGATCTTGTTAGGTATAAGTAATAGACTGCCTGCATCAGAAATATCTCAGGGTGTGCTATACTAGTACATTCCACGGCTTCTTCGAAGTCTCCTGTCCTGGATCTTTGATGAGAACAACATAATAATTCTGTGTTTTTGTTGTTGTGGTTGTTTGCCCAGGCTGCTTGCTATCTGCCTCAGTGGTGGTATTCTGGGAGCAGAGTGTAGTGGTTAATAACTAGGGCGCCCAGGCAGACCTAGGTTCAAATTCTAGTTCAGAAACTTGCTGGAGGTATTACATTAGGCCAGTTCCTTAATCTCCCCAGCTTCTGTTTTCCAATTTTCAAAACCAAAATAATAATAATGTCCACCTCTATTGCTAAAAAGATTCCATAAACCAATGTACGGTGCTAGGACTTTCAGAGTCATCAATAAATAATGGGTATCATTATTACCTTAGCATTAATAATCTATACATGTGCTTTAAAGGATTATTATTTTGCAGCATATTTTAAACACCAATAAATTACTTTTGAGTGCAGACTTGTTTACTTTATTATAGTTTACATTTTCAAGAACTGTCTGTGACATTAAGTAAAATATTTAAAAATTGGTCCCTAGAAGCATATGTATAATTAAAAATAGCATATAGTATCATATTTTTATTTCACCTTTCAGTCTAGCATTAAATTCTCTCAAGTTTTTATTCATCTAACAGTCAGACCTAGATAAGGCACATGGCACCAATGTTAATCCATTCCATAAAGAGATGGCTTATCATATTTACTTTCCCTTACTCCCAAAGAATATAGATTATTTTAATATTCTTTGATTATGTGCCAGCTGGAGTCCATCAGGAGAAAGAAACCACATAGCAATTTGAATAGGCAAAGTTTAATATAAAGAATTATTAACTATAATAGAGGATTGGAGTGATGAGGGAGTAGCTAGTAAGAAGTGGAGAGAATTCAAAATTATATAATAATAAGCAAATATAAAGAGCATAACTATTAGTAGGGCTGAGATAGAGTGTTCAAGGAAGAGTCCTCTGCACCCCTGGACTGGGATACAGACCTGATTGGACAAGGCCCAGCCACTTGAATGAGTGAAAGGCAGAGAAATGGCTGGGAGCTGTTATGTGGTGGGTGCTGGCGGGAGCTGCTGGCCACCAGGCACTGGAGAAACTACCTGTGCCTCAGCTGCTAAGCACCAAGGCAGCTGTGTGTGTTGGCAGGCACTAGACCCTGGAGAAATCTTGCACGCTGCAGGAGCCTGACAAAGGAGTACAGGGGAACCAGGAGGGAAATTTTTCTTCCTCTCTAATGTCTCTCAGAACCCTCTACTGACAAGGTGCGCTCATACCCTGGAGCAAGGAAAAGTATCTAAAGGTCCCAGATACACGTTTGTGAAGTAGGCAAGGAAGAGTAAATCTGAGAGGCAGTACATTGATAACCAGCATAGTTATTATTTGTTCACATACTTTGTGAAAAAACTCACTCTGGAGACAAAATCCAGTGTTCTCAATTTATTATACCACTCTTTGATAATAAATTGATAATTTGATAATAAATTTGGCTCTCTGCATGGCCAAAAATAAATACAGAATCAAAGAAAATAACATTTTATTAAATAAAAGTAGCATTTGTACAATATTACTCCTAAATACTGCCCACATATTTAAAATGTTTATAACTGAAAAATTAAGAAAAAGATGTACAGAAATACTAACCCATTGGCCTAAATTTATGTATCAGTGATCTCAGTCCAGAGTTTCAACTAACTGGGCAAACAGGAGTCACTCTTTTTCAAGAGTGGTAAAGTGGCCTTAATTATCATTTCCCTTTCTCTCTCCTTTTTATTGACTGTAGACCCATATTTGGTGTTCTATGATTGTCAACTATGGATTGCTATTTTTCAGAAAAAAAATGTATTTTGTAGAGAATTTTCCTTATGATTCTTGTCCTATATTGTTCTACCCTCAATGTTAAATAGAGAAGCATCAGTAAAGACCAATGTGGGCATTCCTCAAGGTATATAGTGATCACTTTTAGGACTGGTTTTACTTATAGATGGGGAGGTATGTGCCAAAATACCTCTCCAATTTTTTCCCAATTCCTAATTCCTTTAAGAAGAGAACAGAACCTTTTATCCTAGAATTAGAGGCAGAGTTTTAAAGCCTTGACTTTAGAAGAGGTTGTGGTGGTGGTGAGGAGCTAAAAGCAATTGGATGAGAAGAGGTCCTGTGGGGAGAAGATTACCACCAGGCTAAGACCACAAAGAACCCATCTCACTCACTTTCCATGTCTTCCTATGCCTGCCCATTTGGGTTCTACCTGATCTCACTGTTATGGAAGGGTTCTACTTGTGTCCTCACAGTTGTGTTTTCTGAAAAGCAGAGGTATTATCAAGCAGAGCAAGCCTCACTCCCTTGTCTCATAATCATACTGTAGACAAGAGATGCCTGCTATTGTATTTAGGATTTTCTTTGGTTTGTGTTGTGTTTAATGACTGAGGATAAACCTTGTGACCCTACATACACTTGATCCCCACCTCCCCAACCAACATAAGCACACTCCCCTACCCTCCCCTGCAATTCCCAAGTCCAAAAGGAGATGGTGACAAAGGAGGAAGTCCCTGTGTATCAGGCAGCCGCGTCCTTTGGTTTCAGTTCGCCCTTCTATTCAGCTGGCTTTTCTGCTCTGACCCACTACACTTACCCTGTCGGCTGCTCTTACCAGCAACATGCCTTTTTAATCAGCTTTCCTGGGGTCTGCATTTGATTACAGCATTTGTGTTCTATTTTGATTCTTTTGTACTGTGCCCTGTGGTGTGAGCTTGAAAGGTGTTATTTATAAAATGAAGTTCTATTGTATTGCCACTTAGATTCAAAGAGGATATATAATATTAATGCAGAATGTATTTAATAAAATCTTGAATCTATTAAATCAATTTATTCCTGAGAACACAGAATGGGAGTGAGGCAGTGGGCTGGTAACCAGGTATGTGATCTAAGCATCACCTGAACTTCCCCGTACAAGCACTCTTGAAAGCTGGCACAAGAACCATTCTCTTAACGTCAGGGTTTCCAGAAGGCATAGACGCCCTCTCCTCAGCCAGACCAGTGTGGTGTGCACCTGTTTAAACATTCAATTGTGGAAGGCCAAACATTTTCCTAGGCATCAGATGCAAATTTTCTGACTAAGGAAACCAGGAGATGAAACATAGATCTGATTTTTTTTTTATTACCTAGGAAGATTTAGGTAAAGAAGGAAAATAGAATCTCCTGTTTCCAAGGAGCTGCTCAGGAGGTTTGCAAGAAAGAAATTCCTTATGTTCCTGACTCCTCTTAAAGCAGATGAGGAAAACCCTAGTGATACTTAGCAAGAGTGCAGGTTTCTTTACAGATGCTGGGCCTATAGTCAAATGTTCATGGACTAGTCTCCAACTTTATTATGGAAGTGTCCCCAACTTCTTTTACTGCTAATTTTAATACAAACCACAGACTGAAACATTACTGTATCAGAGCTTGCATATCACATCTGTTGTTCCATACATTCCATTCTTCCCCTCCACCTTTTTGTTTCTCCTGTTGATACATTTGAAATCCTCAATAGCTAAGCTGCTGTTTGGAAAGGGAGCAAGGAGGGAGCAAGTGTGGAATGTGGTTTACCAATCCGGCTCCACAGAACTTGCTAAAAGAATCTGTCATACATAAAGGAAGCTGGCTGAGCAGTCCTGGAGTGAGGTCCTAGATTTTTACCTGTGCTTACTCACTGGCTCATTATATAACTCGAGGAAATTTAGGTCTAGTTATCTAATCATTAACATGGAAATAACTACATTTGTTTTTTCTACTAGAGGCCTAGTGCACGAAATTCGTGGGGAGTGGGAGTGGTTCCTCAGCCTGGCCTGCACCCTCTCCAATCCAGAAACCCTTGGGGGATGTCCTACTGCCTCTCACAATCCAGGACCACTGGCTCCTAACTGTCCACCTGCCTGCCTGCCTGATCAACCCTAACCCTTCTATCTGCCTGATTGCCCCTAACTGCTCCCCGGCTGGCCTGATCACTCCTAACTGCCTCTGCCTTGCCCCACACCTGGGACCCAGGATTCTTCCTCTGGCCAGCTGCAGACTCCCAGGACCTGGGCTTCCCTCCCTCTGGCTGGCCAGGCACCCAGGATCCAGGGCCAGCTTCACCCGGGGCCAGCTTCACCTGGGGCCAGCTGTGGGCGGCGGCTTTGCCTGGGTTGTAGCAGCAGGCGCTGGTGCCTAGGACCATGGAGCAGGTGGCTTATCCCTCTCCTGGCCTGCAGCCCCATCTTCTGGTGCCCAGAGCCATCGGGCTTATCCCTCTCCTAGGCCGCAGGCCCAGCCATTGGCATCCAGGACCTCGGGGTCCATGAGATGCTTGGATTGTCCCTCTCCCGGGCCTCAGGCACAGGCATAGCCACTGGCACCTGGGACCACAGGGCAGCCGGCTTGTCCCTCTCCTGGGCCACAGGGGCAGGTGTAGCCGTTGGCACCCAAGACCGTGGGGGCAGGCAGCTTGTCCCTCTCCAGGGCCCCCATTTCTCTCTTGCGAGCTCATTTGTGCCTGGCTGGTCCCCATTCCTCTCTTCCCAGTATTGAGTATCTGAGCCCTTATGGCATGAAGGCCTGAGGGTATGATGGCCTGAGGGCATGATGATCATTTGTACATTTGCTCTTTATTACATAGGATATGCACTGAGCTTCTTTAGGGATGAATGAGATTATGGTTTGGGAATGCTCTACATTTTCTGCACCAAAGGTGGGATACAAAGGCATGTTATTAAAAAGATATTTCTGCCCCCCCCCCTTTTTTTGGTTCTCTAAATTCAGATACGAAAAACATTAATAAGGGGAATAAATCATATATTCTCATTCATAAGTGACATTCCCAAAAGGAAGAAGCTAATATGTGTTGAGAAATACACATTTCGGTCTTGAATGTATCAAATTATAAGCTATTTGCATGAAAAGATCACACTAATAATCCTTGTACCCTACCATATTGGTTTGCCTTATATAAGTATTTCATTAATATTTGTTGAATTGAATTAAGAAATGAAATCATACAACTTCAGAACTGAAATTAGCTAGAAACCATGTAAGGACAGTTACCTCATTCTGCAGATGATAAACTGATGCCCAGATAAATTGACTTACTTATCCAAATGCAATATTAATAATGCTACAAGTCTTCAGAGGAGTTGTTAAAGTTCTGCTACTGAAAATATATTACTCAATTAAAACAAAATTGATGTTCTTTTTTCAAAATAAAAAGTACTTTTCAGTTCAAATAATTTGAAGTATTCTAATCTAACCAGGGAGGTTGAAGCTTAAAGTCACAAGGGAACCTCATTAAGTGGCCATAGTCCATAAGTGTGCTAGAAATGCCGAGTGACTAAAGTTGAACATTTTAACACTGTTCATCCCCCAGTCTATTGGCATATTTTTCAGGTAAAATTAAGGTCATAAAAACAAAAAGTAATGTCAGATACTTGAAATTATATGAGACTCATGGAGGTACAATTCAAACATACAATTACTTTTATTTATTATTTCAGTCTACTATTAAGCCATATTGTACATTGCATGCCAAATCTAAATTCTAGAGTTCAGTAAACAAAATAGGACTAGACACTTTAGGCTTTGTTAAATAAAAAATAAGCAGGCCTCCAGTGAGTAAGGCAACTTCCCTTCAGGGGAAGTTACTTGTGTAGTATTTGCAGAAAAAGTTTGACCCTTGGCTAAATCATCTGGTTAAATCAGCACCATAACAATAAAAGCAAGTCAAACTCTGCTTTTGACTGACTTGGTTGTTTTCTTTTCTAACAGTATTACAATTTTTTCCTTTTCTTTATCTTAAATCAGTCAAGATATTTAAATTCTTGACTAAAATGTAAACAATTTGTAGGCAGGGCTTTGTTTTTAATCTCCTAAAAACTATAGCAGAGTGACTGGGATAAAACAGAAACTGAAGAAATATAAATTTTTAATTATTGTCAAGAAGGAATCTCCAATGAACTACTTTTCATTTTTCCAAAGCCCCTTTTCACATTGAAAGGTCATGGAGAACAGAACTGGGGGAAAAGGAGAGCAAGTGACAGCAATAGGCTAACTACTTGTAACAGTTGGAGGGCCTGTTGTAGACTTGCTTGTGTATTACCAAGATTTGATTCCAGAAACATAACCAGGCATTCACAGATCAAGTTCCAATTCTGAACATGGACTTCATTTCTTGCTCTACCTGCTTAGGCATTCCAGGTTCCACTACTTCTGAACCAATATTCAGGAGTGTTCAGACTATATTAATGTTTCCTTTCACCCGGGTATTGCCAAGGAATCCTAAATCTTACATTTTCTGTTCTATTATCTCCATAATCTGTTAAGTCATGTCTAGACTTCTGAGTTGGAATATTATGAATTAATTCACTATGATTCTATAAGCATCTACTATGTGGCTGAGATGCTAAGGAAAATAAATAGGAATAAGCCTTACTTCCTGCCCTCAAAGAATTAGGAAATTTATTTGCAAAGCAGTGGCTACTTTCCATAGATAGCATATATGTTCCTTATTTAAAGCTTCTGCTCTTCCTCAAAGTGTCCTTATTCTTTAATGAATTTAATTACTTTAGTATCTTGTAGTCCAGCTATGTGCTACCTCTGCTATAAATCATTTTTTAGTTTTTGTAGTCTACATTAAGTTTCTTTTTTTCTTTTTCTTTTTCTTTTTTTTAACTAGTACAACTGGAATAAACACTACCGCTTACCCAGTATCCATTCCCCCAATTCTTTCTAGCTACAGACTCTTGTATTCAGAGTCACAATGTGCTCAGTCCGGGATGAGTTATGCTATTTCTAAACCAATTATGACAAATCTGTTCCCTGACTTCCTTGCCTCCCTAGCAACCGAGGGTGGCCTTGTGACCCAGTTCTAGTCAGTATGGCCTACGTGGCAATCTGTATGAGAAGCTGGTTTTTGAGAAAAAAATTTTCTTTTTTGATAAAGGCAGAGGTAAAAGGCAAGCCTTCTCCTTCCCCCTTCCTCCCTCTCTGAGGATGGACATGATGCTAGGAGTTGCAGCAGCTTTTTTGTGATCATAAAGCAACAAGCACACAAAAGGGCAAACAATTCCAGAGACGTTGGCTTCGATTTTATTACACATCAGTACTTCCCTACCTCTGGACCTCTTGTTACATGAGAAACACAAACCCCTATTTATTTAGGCCACTCAAGTCAGGAACATATTTCTAACCAAGAAATAACTTTTATAATTTGAATTGCCCAAACTGTTCTTCCTAACTGCATGGCATACATTGGCTACATTCTGAGCATATAATAAATATTAATTTGCTCAGATATATAGTAGACATTCAATAATATATGTAATAAAATTCTCTGAAATCAAGGAGGAATTTTGTTTTAAGCTAAGAAAAGAGGGTTAAACTAGGTTAAAAAAGAAACATTTGAGTCTATAATAAATTCCATTAGAATAATTTGTTACAACCTGGCATAATTATTAAAACAATAAAAGCAAACTTTCAGTTTTCAAAAATTAGTAGAAATATATTTTAAGAAAGTCCCAAAGTGATAGTTATTTGAAAGAAGAGATCATATAAACACAATTTTTATTAAATATAAAGAAGACAATGCAATGCAATTCCTGCTTTATATAAATGGAGTGAGGAAACAGCACTTGTTAAAAATCACTAGCAATGACATTTTCTCTGTCCCTTAGGCAGCATGACTGTGACTCACCCAAATGCTCCAGACGCCTTAGCATGCTAATTAGCTTCCAAAAATCTTTCACCTGATGTTTGAACCCACCAGTGAGGAAACTATTATAGCATTTGCTTTTGGAGAAAAAACTACATAAGTTGGGACAGAAGCTATTTTCAAGGCTTCCAAATATTACAAGTACAGGGGAACAGCTGAGGAGAGAAGTAAGCAGCTCTGGGTCATTTTAGGTTAGTGACCTTAAATATAAGGTGCGATTTAATCAGAAGCCAGAGTAATCATGGCAGGAAGTGGGGAAAAAGGCTCGGAGCTGCCTGGAGTTAGGGAGGACTTTGGTGGCAGCATTCAGCCTGAGCTAACACTGCAGGATTTGGTCAGAGGCTCCACAAACAAAGGGCTGCATTATGTAATGCATCTTGTATTCCTTTGTGAACTATTCCACAACGAATGAAGTTTCATTAGGGCCCCCTCCCCGCCCCTTCCTCAGTAGACATTTTACCAATTCCAGGCTGTGACTCCTTGTTGTCCAGAAGGGAAGCTTTCTATCTTAAATGAAAGTTTAAAATACAAGGAAAATAAGATTTTTTTCTTCTACAAATCAAACCAAATTAATTTGAACTTTATACTCACTGGGAAAATACTTCTTAATTTAGGTGGACAAAAGTAATCTTATAGGAAGAATTTCCAAATAATTCAGCAATCGTTAGCAATAATTTCCCACTCTCCCTTCATCTATCATTTTATGGTAGTGTTAGTCTGTTAAGTGTACTATTCATACAGTGTCACCTTTCAATACAGCATTTTATTTGTGAAATTGAAAGTCAGCATGTTCCATGGATGGCACACAGCAATACATTCTCATAAATAGTATCTCTTTTCAAAATAAAACTTATTTTTATGCCTGTTAGGAGGATATTCTTAGATTAAGTTACTCCCTATGCTATCAAATTTAGCTTTGGTGTATAAAAAGTGTATTTTTAGCAGTTTAATTCTTTCATCGATTACTAACTTGAGGGCCTTCCATTATATAATATTATTTTGATCAACTGTAAAAATAATTTAAGTGCTGAAATAGATTTTTAAAATTCAAAACTCATCACCCTTAGATTCAGAATTAAGTCCTATAAGTTGGGGGACCATATCTCTCAGTTTACCCAGGATAGTTCCAGTTCTAGTTCCATGGTGCATGCACAATTATTAACAGTGACTGCTCTCACTCTCAAAAGTGCCCCAGTTTGATTGACAAATTATAGAGTTTCCCTATATATGAGCTAAAAAAAAATGTTGTAACACCATTTACAGTGCCATTCACTTTAATACAAATTAAAATAATTACTATTGGTCAACAAAGGTGAAGAGATAAACTAAAACTTCATGATTTTAGTCCCAAAGCTTTATTCAGAGAAATCTTTCCATCTCATTTTAAAATGAGAATTTTGGAAAATTTTATTTCTATGAATTACTTGGGATTCCTAACTTTAGGCACTACAGTTTTTTAAGTCCTATTTCATATAAGAAGACATATCTGCCATTAAAATTTGTTGTAATGAAGAAAGCACAAGATCTGAAATGAAATTCTTGAATCATAGATTTGAGTCCTAATTCAACTATTTACTCAGTTGGAAAATTCAGATAATCTCTGTGAATGTTATTATTAACCCTTTCTAAAATGTCTTTAAGGACATAAAAACAAACAAACAAAAAAACAACCAAAACCAGCCAAGAAATAGCTATAAATACTGTAAAAAGCTAACATAATTGCAACATATTAACTATTATTTCTTTTTATAATAAAGACAGAATTTTCCCTCTTCAATTCCTAGGCATTTGAATTGACTGCAGAGAAACTGCTCCTAGCAGCTGAGATTGAGCCACACTGGAGCTGGCCTTTTGCTGGTCCTCTGACATAGCCCTGTGACATTTCTAGGTGACACCTGTGCAGATACATTTATGGCCCCCAACAATCTAGGGAGGAAAGACTATGGACCTTGTGCAATGTGGCCAGAAAATGAAAGGCTGGAGTTTAAAGGATATGACTTTGGTCAAAAGTTTTGTTAGTGCTCCTGTGAGTTTCTGCTATATATATTCTTTCTAGAAGGAAAGGGAAACTGGTACTAAGAAGAACTGGGGTAGAAAGGGTAGTTCATGATGCAGAAAAAAAATTCTTTTCACTTGTCACATTTTTAAATGAGTTCCTGGAACTATACAGATATATCCTTTTTTTTAAAAAAAAATATTTTATTGATTTTTTTATAGAGAGGAAGGGAGAGGGATAGAGAGTTACATACATCGATGAGAGAGAAAAATCGATCAGCTGCCTCCTGCACACTCCCCACCGGGGGATGTGCTCACAACCAAGGTACATGCCCTTGACCGGAATCGAACCTGGGACCTTTGAGTCCGCAGGCCGACGCTCCATCCACTGAGTCAAACCAGTTAGGGCTCCTTCTTTCTTCTTGTTGCTGTTCTCCTCTTTTAGCCTCTGAGATTCTAAATTCTTGGGCCAATAAAATAATATATGGGTGTTCAGACTTCACTTTCTTAGTCTACCAGACATTCCAATTATATGCAAAAATGTTTTTATTTTCTCATCTTTATAAATGTAATAAAATAATTTTAATTTTTTAAGAAAAGTCTCTGACACCCTTCCTCCCCATTGTCTAAGAGACATTTCTTTGGAGCTTTTAGTAATTGTAGAAAAAGTTATTATAAGTTATTCTTACAAATAACTAAACAGGTAAATACACTAAATGGAGAGCTAATCCTGTAATGTATGGCATTTGTGGCTGTTAAATTAACTACTCTGAGATTTAAGCCTCTAGTACCTAATTGAGCCTCAAGGTCTTTAAGCTTGAACAAGGTTCTATCACGCAACTCTCTAACTAATGATTCTTTATTTTAAACATATTCTAGCTCTAGCAAGGCTCAGTGTGTAGAGCATCGGCCTGTGGACACAAGGGTCCCAAGTTCGATTCCAGCCAAGAGCACATGCATGGTTGTGAGCTCGGTCCCCAGTAGGGAGCATGTGGGAGGCAATCGATCAATGATTCCCTCTAATCATTGATATTTCTATTGCTCTCTTCCTCTCTGAAATCAATAAAAATACATTTAAAAAAACATATTCTTCTGCAAATGTGATAGGATAAAAATAGGAATGAATGGCAAGAGACTGCAGAGGGGAAAGGAATGCTAACAGGACTGGACTTGATATCCCTGGGCTGAAAAAGAACACTAGAAATCTTCCCCTGTCCCTTGGAGAGAAAAATATCTCTCACACATTCCATCTATTAGTTCAGTTGTATTTAACAAGCCCCTCTTTTAAAATGCAAATCTGCCTTGTGAACCTGTAAACCTCATTCACACCTTATTGTTAATTACTTTGATGTTCTAGGATATGATCAACACTTATCTGATACTAGAGGTCTGATGCATGAAATTCATGCAAGGGGCTAGGCCCTTGGAGTGCCTCACAGCCTCAGCCAGCCCTCACAGCCCCAGCTTCATCCAGAAGGTGGTCCGGACAGTCATTTGGAATGTCATCCAGTTAATCATTTGGCTGTTCGGTCTAATTAGCATATCAGCTCTTTATTATATAGGATTGGCAATCTAGGAATAAGCAAATAGCTCTGGAAGAAGAGTAACATTGGTGGAGTGGGGTGGAGGTGGTAGTGCAGGGCTTTCATTTGTGGGCAGTAGAACATACTGACATTTTTCAGTTTTGCCTAGGAGAGTAGCAATAGCTTGGGTACCACAAAATGAACACTTTCCTGATTACTAATGTCTGGCTGAGATCAGAAAGGTCTGGAAACCTACAAACTTCAAGTTTTAAACATTTAGCCACAGCAAGTTAATTGTGTTTAGTCTTTCCTGGAAAGCTTTCTAACTAATTCTCACTATCTCCAGAACTCATCAACCTTGGACTCTAAGACTCCTCTGGCTCAACCTCCCAATCAGTTTGAAGCTCAACTGATAAATGATTTTTAAAAAAATGTGATCCAGTCTTTTTTCATTGTCTCTCGAGTTCTTTACCTCTTTGGAGATCATGGTATGTAATCCTAGAACATACTGGAAGAAGTTTCAAAAGAATGTAAGTTGATATATTAATTCTATATCTATTTTAGTAAGTGCCATTTAATCTGATATCAAAAGGTTTAAAAATTTAAATTAGACTTCAGTTGACTTAAGCTACAAGTATTAGCTGGGCAGAAATTCAAGGAAAAATATTTTATGACATCTTATAACATTATTAATCACCTCTCCTTTTATATGAAAAATAAATATGCTAAAATCTTCACTGTTAAGAAAAGAGGTCATCTCTCCTGCCAAAATGGCTAATTTTAGTTTTTATGTGGTTGGATACATTTGTAAACTATTACATGAAAACATATGGTTGGAACATGCTTCTTCCTTCATGAGTTCCACTTTTGGGGATGAAAAAATTTTCCTCAGTTGTTCCATGTGCTATTTTGTTGTGCTGATGGCTTCTTGTTCTAAATAATTTTCTTCCTTTTCCACTGTTAATGAAATGAATTCTAATAAGGAAAATAAAACCCTCTAATGAAAATCCCTTTCTTGTAGGGCTGGGAACTGATGTAGGACACATGGGGCACAGCCAACATTATGTTGCACGTTCTTCAATCAATTGGTCCCTCTGTGGTTTATTCACCTGAATGCATTTTGACAAGTAGTGAAGCATTAACAGGAAAGAGATTTTTTGTGAGGCTAATTTTTAGTTATCTATGAAGTACTAGACATGCTTTTCTTCTTATTAAACATAATCTACACATTTTTTATTTCCATCAGGTGAGTGAGTCACCATTTTAAGGTATCTCATCCATAATAGGAATGAGAAGTCCCTGCAGCACAAAGCCTGACCCTGAAGTTTTGGTATATGATTCTCAGTTTACCTTGGAGTGATAGCTATTAGGTTGGCTGGTCAAAGTGTAGTTTGTTCAAACAGAAGGCTAATGTAGAAAAACTGAGAATCCCTCCAACTATTTAATTTGATTTCTCAACTTATATTTACCCTTATTTTTTCTTATAACACTTCTCCTTTCCCTATATATTTTATTCTCACACTTTCTGAATTTTGCCTGACAGTGAGACTATACTGTTTTGGCACATGATAGGTTCTCCATAAAGACTTGTTGAATGCAAGAATAAATAATTGGAAGAATTATTAAGTAAACAATAGAAAAACTTAATTAGGCAAATTAATAAAGGTCCACCTTTGGGGAAAAGTACATGATAGTAAAAAGTAATTAAAAATTCTAAAAATATTTAGGAAAGACAAAGCCTAAAAGGTTAAAAATGAGACATTCTATAATCAGAAAAGAAAAAAAACACAGCTCAACAGAATTGAAAGCACATATACAAGGAAGATAACCTATTGTTTATTAAAAGTTAAATGGAAAGACTAGAATTAGAATGCTAGCTGGTGTTATTGTATCAAAGCAGAAAGTCATGAGCTTCCATGTTGTTGAATGCATGAAGATGCACAGAGGGTAGTGTGCCTAGAAAGGGCCTGGAGCCCTGTGCCCCTTTCCCATAACAGGCCCTATGCAGCTCTTCCATCTGGATATTCTGTGTTATGTCCTTTTATTATAAACTGGTGATCTCAGTGCTCCAGGGAGACAAAGACTTCAAAGACCATAACTTGTAACAGGATATTTTGTCCATTGGAAAATACCAATTAAAGTCACCTGGAAGAGATTTTATCAGGTGTTATACCAACCAATCCATGTGTAGCTAAATTTAAAGGTGTTAACTCATGGATTCACATATTTCATTTAAAAAAAGGAGCCTAACCTCGAATCTGCCTGTTTCTGACACTTTCCTCGTCCTATAGTGGACATCAAACACTCCTCAATAATGAGAAGCTGCCAGCATCAGAGTTAGACAGCTATCTTAAGGCATCGAGGAGGCCTGCATACCTACATAATTGATGATGAAATTAAAAACCCACTTGTTTGATCGTTTTTACCTGTCTAATAATAATGCTAGTCATTAAAATAGCTATATTGCTCTTTGGGCTTTTCTCAAACCTTGTTCTTATATAGCCCTACTGTTAATAATTGCTGATGGTATATAAGATAACGTTTGTATAATCAAGAATACTTTCTTTTGGTGTCTCTTTTGAAATTTAGAAGGGATTTTATTGCAGGAGGAAAGGGATGTGTGCATGTACTAAGGAGTATATGATATGCCCTCAATCTATAAGTAAATGTGTTACTAGATACAAAATATAGAAAAAGTGAGACAGATAGTAAACTTGAATCATGATAGCTTGCAGGTAAGAAATGATCCAGCATGTTTTTTCTCAATAAGACTTACTGCCTCCCATTTACCTGCCTTTTCCTTTTAAGAAAAAGCTGGTCTTTGATTTCCATCCAAGGTTTCAACCTTGCTCATCCTCAGGGGACCGCCATTTTAGCAAAACAAATCACAACAGTAAGACTTCCTAGGAATGCGCCTTCCTAGCACTGTGGGACCCTGTTATCCACCAAAGGTTGGTTGTCAATGCATCCTTCAAACTGATTTATGACCAAAAGGGTGAATTATGGACAAAAAAGGGGCCATAGAGTAAATATGGCAAGCTCAGGGAAGGCAGAAAGTAATCATATCAGATGGTCTAAACATAAAAATTCCTAACTAAAAGCAGGTCATGACAGGTAGTCACATGATAGGCCTGTAGCTTCCTTGATAAAGGTCAATCTTTACGTAAAGTGAGTCTATGGTGTGTGTGTGTTTTTCATCTAATATAACATACCTTTGAAATGTCAGAGTAATTTCCTTTTCCAGAACTCTCAGGGCACACACCCACCACACTAGAACAGGAATCTACAAATACTCTCATTACCTTGTTTCCAGAATACCATCTCTATGTGCTGTAAGTGTAACTATCCTGTATGCACCAATGTAAAAGAAGCATGTGTCTCTCCATGTTGCTTTTTATCCAGTTCCAGAGATTTCCCCACTTTGCTTTCTTCCACCTCCTTAATGTACCACCAATAGATTTTATATAATCCTCTTTGTCTCCTCCTTTGATTCTAATGTATAAAATAAGCTGTAAAACTGGCATTTTCTCAATTCTTTGAGATTTTGTTTTCCAGCAATTGTCATCAGTTTGGTTCAAATAAACTCATAAAAAATTTTTAAAAGAAGCAAAAAATCATTTCTTTCTGCTGCAACTTTAGAGAGAACAATTCTCTAAGGCCACCAAAAGCAGAATAGGGAAAAATGTTTGGAATTTAAAAACTATAGTAGAAAACAAACAAACAAACAAACAAACAAAACTATATGTTCAAGATAAGCCACATGGTTTGTGTGGTAACCAGCTTCCACGATGATCCCTTATAATCCCTGCCTCCTGGTTCTTCACAACATTTGTATAGTCTTGTCTACAGTGTATCAGGGTTGGTCTGTGTGACCAATACTATATAGTACAAGCAATGAGCTGTGACTGTCACTGCCAGGTCAGCATAATCATTACTGCTTATCCTTACTCTCTGCAGCACTCACTCTGGGGAAGCCCACTCCTGTGTTGTGAGGGCACTCAAGCAGCCAGCCCTATGGAATGGTCCATGTGGCAAGGAACTGAAACCAACAGGCAACACTGGCTTTTGGGCCATGTAAGTGAGCCTCCCTGGAAGTGAATTCTCAAATGCCAGCCAAGTCTCCTATGACTGCAACTCCTGCTGACATCTTGATTGCTACATCGTGAAAGTTCTGAAACCACAATCACCCCACTAAGCTGTTCCTGAATTCCTGATGATGAGAGATTCCTGAAAGATAATACATGCTTATTGTTGCAAGTCACTAGGTTTTGAAGTAACTTTTTCAAGCAATAGATAGCTCACATAGTGACTATGGCTTTTCTTTGGTATCTCAGGTGCACAGAATTGGATTAATTGTAATCCTTGGTAATTGATGTATACTAGTACTGGTACATGCTTGGTTTACTTTTATTCACATAGTTATTTTCTAGTGAATTAATAAACACCACAAACTAAGTCTTTGAAAAAAGACCTTGGAGCTTTATAACAATCTACATCTATCCATATAGTTTACCTCATCTTATTTCCTTGCCTCTTCCACCTAAGATAACCACTATCCTGATTCTTTATTTATCATGTCTATTTTTCTTTTTATGCTTTACTACATCTATAGCTCTTCATAAATTTATGTTTGTGTATATACATATATGTATATATCATGTAGGCAATACGTATATACGGTTGCTTTTAACTTTATAAACTGGTGTTATGCTACATATAATGCTTTTGGAATTTAATTAATTTCATTTAATATTATACTGTTAAGGTATATGCAAGTTGGTGCATATCACTGCAATTCATTCATTTTGTGTCTAATTATTGATGTTACCAAGGTGGTCGGTCAGAAAGAAAAATGAGACTAATAAGCCCTAACATCTAAGAATTATGCAGTGTGGGTAGTCAGGATAATGCATATTTTGGATATAATTTAAATGAATTCACTAGCTCTAGAAATAAAAAATTAACAAAAATTAATTTAGAAATTAAAAAAATTTCTTTCCCTATGGGTAATGGGTATTCAATAGCATATTTTAATAAACCATATATGTTTATTGTTAATATAATAGTTTATCATACACACACACACAAACTATGGACCCTACCAATGTTTGCTAAAGTGATATTACAAAGCTCAAAGACCTATAAAAACATAATAGAAGTTGCCTAATAAAAATAAAACATAGTGTTCTAAAGAACCCATTGTGGGACACTACATTATGGGTATGTAAATACTGAAGATATTCTACTCAGAATTCATATATTTTAATGTAAATAATATTTATGTAACGAGATTTTCTTTACTAATAACTGCTCTCAAACACAAATATATTATCAAAGAATTCCTATCCATGATTACTTAATATGTACCTTAAAACTTTAAGAATATAACCTAAAGTATTACTGACAAATGTAATTAATTGACAGCCAAATGATGAGGATCTTTCAATCTCACATCTCACCTTCTTCCCAATTACACAAAGATTATATTCTTTTGTCTTAATAGTTCTATCCGGAAACAGGCCTCATTTGTTAATTCCAGAAATGTTTAAACTATATTTGTTTCAGCAGCTGTTTCCTGATATCTTTCTGGCTGGCATTAGCTTACAGTGCATAGTATTGTTGAATGTCAAAGTTATTTTATTTTAACATTATTATTAGTTCCCCTACATTGGCCCTCCTCCCCAATGCCTCAAAGAGGGATGTTGAGTCATAGATATTTAATATGACTCCTTGAGCTAAATAGACTTCTAGTACAAGCAGACTTTAATTTAGGAGTAGCCAAATTAACTTTACCCATTAAATTTGGATTTATTTAGACAATTGGCTTGACCAAATAGACACATGTCTCTGACATGACACAATTACGAAGAATGCATGTGAAAACTATCTACAAAGCAGGAGCATTTCTTTCTTAGTGCTTCACTGAACAAAATATGTGGACGTGAGAACTAGAAAGAAAAATGTTGATGAAGGAGAGCCCTCAGCTACGGCATCAAGTCCGAAGCATGGAGCAGGTCAAAGAAGAACATAGAGGACTTGTAGCGGAATTCCAGAAAGTGACTGGAAGTACTGCTGGAACAGTCACCTTTTCATCCGTAGTCATAAATAACAGGACATACTATTTTAGGAATAATTTTTTCCTCAAATTTTTCAGTTTTCAAAAAACCTCTCCACAAGAAAGAAGGACTATTTGAAAAGCAGCTAAGTGGGAAAGTAATAAGAGTCTGTGGCCCAAAAAGGAAGTCAGTCGCCCTTGCCTTGACGCCCTCTCTCTGTAGGACTGAGGCAGATGAAAGAAGTTTGGGAGACTTTTCATGGGGGATGAGAAAAAGTGGAAGCCCTAACTTAAGAAGAATGAAAGCCACATTTCCTGTTCTGTACTAGAGTTTATATTTGGAGAAAGAAGAGTCGACTTCTAACAAAACTTCTCCTTCCTAATGAAAATCCGACGTTTGCAATGGTCAAGGCACAAGGTACTGGGCAATGGCAAAGAGAAAGGGAGACCAGGTTTAAGGTTTGCTTTGGAGGTTGAACTGATAGAATGTGGTGAGAACAAGCTATATTGTATAATAAGCCAAAAAATAGAATAATCTCTTTCTTGCAGTCTACTGTGTAATGGGGAGTGAGTTGACTTTTATACTGCAAATGTAAAGAAAACAAAAGTTTCATTCATCTTTCTGTAAAGATGCCAGTCTAATTTGCTATTAAATTTCCATTCAAATGCTCTATTTTGTTAAGTTACAAGGGATTTGCTGCTCTTAAACTTTCCCAGGCAGTTTGTATGAAAGTCAGTTGCTAAGATTATCCCTAAGGGAAACCTGCAAAATGTTGCAAGATAAATGACCCCAGTACAATATGCAGAGTAAGTAGAAGAGAAGGATTAAGAGTTACCTTTAGAAAGAAAAAGATTTAGAATTCTGGGCTAGAGTTGCTGATTAATCACTAATTGGAAGAAATTTGGTCAGGGTAGTTTTACACTTTCCAAAAAGGGAGGACTTTTACATTTTTCCTCTTGGGAATAAAGGTAAGAGTTATCACAGAGAGAAATGTTCTTTTTCTTCCTCCTCCAGCTACGCAGCTCTTCCTTCGGTGACTCAAAGGAAGCCATAGTGGCAGCTGGGAGGTCGCAAAGGTTTTAAGAGAGGTTAAACTTGTGGGAAAGCTTTTGGCAACTTATTTAGGCTGAGTAAAAGAAGTAATGTGATATGTTAGGCAAAGCATGAGTTTAGATCGGACAGCTATGAATTTAAAACTAAATTCTAGTATGTATTATCAGCATCATCTTGAGCAAGCTAGCTAACCTATTTAAAATTCAGTTTAGTCATCTCTAAATTGATGATCAACTAGGAGGCCTGTATTACACATATAGGTGGGGCAATAAT
>PVJC01010624.1:8456-43365 GCA_004026665.1 Murina feae | reverse complement strand
CGAGGCGGGGTTTTCCCTGCTTTCTGGTGGCTGGAGGAAGATGGGCAGTAGGCAAGCTTGGGAGGCAGGCAGCACCCAGCCCTGGCCACAGCTCAAAAAAGAGAACAACATGCAGGGGAGGGCAAGAGTCTGAGAGATCAACATAGAGGGGGTGCCTGCTCTAAGCCTTGATGGTGTGCCTGGGGACAGGCCCCCAGCAGGTAGACACACACAGGAGGACTGCTCTGAGCCTCAGATGCAGCTGGGGGCAGGTCTCCAGTGGTGACACACACACACACATACACACACACAAGGCACCTGGCAGACTGGGGCCATTATAGGACATCCACTGAGGGGTCCCAGACTGTGAGAGGGCACAGGCCAGGCTGAGGGACTCCCTCCACCCCGAGTGCACAAATTTTTGTGCACCGGGCCCCTAGTTATATATAATATTGTATATATATATATACACACTGAGTGGCCAGATTATTATGACCACCCATCAGTACTTCATTGGGCCACCTTTTGCCTTCAATACTGTGGTGATTCTTCTTGGCACTGACCCCACAAGATATTGAAAGGTGATGCAATGATGCAAGTGGAAACATGATTCATCAGACCATATGACTTTTTTCCAGTGCTTGACTGCCTAATTCTTGTGTTCCTGTGCAAATTGGAGACGTTTTATCTTGGTAACTGCAGACAGCAAAGGTGTTCAAACAGACTTTTGGCTTCCATATCCCATACAATGCAGTGTATGGCTAATTTGCCTATAAACGTCAGTTGGTCATAATAATCTGATCACTCAATATATATATATATATATATATATATATATATATATATATATATATATATATGTATGTATCCCACTTTCAAAGGCTGTAAAATCACATTGTTTAGCCATATCTTCAGGAAAAAAAATCACTTCTACTGTCGTGGTAAACAACCTTCTACTCTATTTATAATGATCTGGCCCTCTAGCAACTTCAATGAGAAATTATAGCTAATTTGCCTACAAATATTAGGTGGTCATAATAATCTGACCACTAAGTGTGTGTATGTGTGTGTATATCTATATATCTATATATCTATCTCTATCTCTATCTCTATCTCTATCTCTATCTCTATCTCTATCTATCTATATCTATATCTATATCTATATCTATATCTATATCTATATCTATATCTATATCTATATCTATATGACTGTGCCTGCAACCCGGGCATGCGCCCTTGACTTTAATCAAACCCAGGACCCTTCCAGTCCTTAGTCCAATGTTCTATCCACTGAGCCAAATCAGTTAGGGCTTACACATAGACTTTTATCAATAAATATACAGCTAGCCATCATATTCCTGGGGTTCACTTTTGTGGATTTGGCTAATTGTGGATGGAAAACAGTATTTTTGATCTGTGGCTGGGAATCCCAGTATGTGGAGGGTCAACTTAAGTTATAGATGGATTTTTCACTGCATGGGGAGAAAGGGTGGAGATGGGAGCCCTTAAGCCCCACATTGCTCAAATTTCAGCTGTAATTGTTGAATCTACATTTCAGCTTAGACCTCTCTCCTTAGTTCTCGATCATATATCAAATTTCCTTCTAGACATGTTCCATCTGTAATATTCCTTCTGAGTATTCCTTAAGTAAGTCAAGCTCAACATTCCAAAATAAGTCACTTTTCCTTCAAATACATGCATCACCTTTTGTATTGCCCTCGTGAAGAATGGTACCAGCATCCAAACAGATATCCACATCAGAAATTTTGGAATCATCCTTCCACAACAAGTTGGTTAATAAATTATATTAATTGTCCAATAAATATATCACAAAAGTATCTCTCTTCCTCATTTTCCATATTCTAATATGATCATTCATCACTGCTATCAGAAGGATCTTTTCAAAAATGCTAATCTGATTGTATTCTTTTCTTGCATAAAATCTTCTCATAAAAATCCAAAGCCTGTTGCCTGGCATTCGAGGCCTTATTTGATCTCAGCCTTGCCCTCCCACATGTTAGCCATATGGAATAGCCTACTGTTCTCTGAACAAGCCAGGCTCTTTCAAGTGTCTTTGCATGTTACTCTTTCTGCCTGGAACACTTATGTTTATGTTTAAGTCCTTAGTTCAGAAGTTATTTCCACTCAGAAACCATCCCTGATCCTTTGGGCCAACCTAGTTACTCCTTCCACAATAACACCATATCTTTCTTCCAAATTGTTATTACAGTCTGCTTCTCTTTCTCCTCCCTAAGTTCCCTATATGAAAATATTTTATCTTCATCACTGAGCATATAATAAGTGTTACTTACATGAATGAATAATACGTACATTTACATAGTGCCCTATATTTTATAAAGCACTCCATGTTTAATTCTTATTTCTGTTTTTATTGCTGCAACTTACCAGTGAGTCATGTTTCTACCCTTTCTTAGATTTAACCTTCTCTGTAGCTTTTTATAGACTACTAGAGGCCTGGTGCATGAAATTTGTGCATGAGGGATGGGGAAGAGGGTCCCTCAGCCTGGCCTGCACCCTCTTGAAATCCGGGACTCTCTCAGGGGATGTCTGACTGCTGGTTTAGGTCTGATCCCATGTGATCGGGCCTAAACTGGCAGTCAGACATCTCTCTTGCCATCTGGTGAGAGGGATGTGTAACTGTTCGCCTGCCTGCCTTCCTGATCGCCCCTAACCACTCACCTGCCCACCTGATCACCCCTAACTGCCTCTGCCTGCCTTATTGCCTTTAATCACTTCTGCCTGCCTCCCTGATCACCCCTAACTGCTCGCCTGCCTGCCTGATTGTCCCTAACCACTCACTGAGGGTGGCAGGCTGGGGTGAGGGGCCGTGGTTGTTTAGGTCTGTGGTCTTTCTGGTCATTTCGCTGTTTCAGTCACTTGGCTTTTATTATATAGGATTCCATATAGAGGAGAAAAAATGGTGTGGGCCCAAGAGCAACATAGCAATACCTGCAGTAGCTGGTTTCTATAAAGTGTCTACCTGTAATTATATTGAATGAGATATTGAAGGACAGAAAAGACACTATATTTATTTGTTAAAGGGATCTATGGAAATTTCTTTTGAATGTAAATTTCTTTTAGAAACATTAATACTGATAAAAACAGTATGTAGTACTTAGAAAATAAAATACAATAGCTGAATGAACTGGGGAAAGAAAAAACATAGCTCCTAATCACTAATGATATGTATAGCCACAAGTAAGGTTATCAGATTTCATGCCATGAGTTCAAGGGAAAAATTAAAGAATGAATGGGAATCATTTTCTCCCTCATTGTTAGTGTTTTATATAGTGCACCAGTACTCTCTGAATAGATAATTTTTCTTTAATATTTTGAGACATTTGACAATTTATATCTTTTTATGGAAAATTATATACACACATTTGTACATATTTGATTTTAAGCAGTTTTCTTCAGTTTCTAATCCATTATTTATGTTTCAGTTACATTCAGAATTATATAAATAATAATTTAAAATAGAATATATGTAGTTAATTAAAACAAAGATGTAGTCCAAATTAAGGAAATATAATGTAAATACAAATTATTTTGTATTATCATAGGCACTGCCTTGTATATAGTGAGTATTCACTAAATATCTAGTAATTGAATGAATCATAAAATAACAGTGTACAGTGCTAGGAAAAAAACCTAGAGGCTTTTAAACAACATTCTTCTATTTCAGATACATTTTTCTTAAAACCAAGCAGTTGGAAATTGACAATTGCCTGATCAGTTAAATTTCTGATCTGAAGAACATGCATGTTTTACCTAAGAAAATCAGGAAAAAGTTGTGAATAATTATGATAGGAAATGAATGGTTTTAAAATGAAAAGAGCTAACAAGAATAAATCATAACTTAAATTTCTTTCTACAGATATCGTGTGGATAACAGAGGGAAGAAGAGACTGAGCTGTGGGCCTCACTTTGGTGAGAGCCCTGTTGCCAACTGGAGGCCTGCCCCAGGAGAACTGTGTAAAGGTGTAAACCTAGGAAACAACATTCGTTTAGTCGTGTGTGTCATTCTATTTCCAACTAGAGGTCCAGTGCACAAAATTTGTGCACAGATGCAGTCACTAGGCCTGGCTGGCGATGGAAGCACGAGCATCTGGCATGGAAGGGCAGATCCCAGCTGACCTTTGGGTCCTGGGCAGCACCTGGGTCCCCAGACCCTCATGTACCTCCTCCACCTGAGTCATGGCACCTGAGTCCCCACACAGAGATGTGGTGAGTGCAGCCTGATGCCATGGGCCAGGGTGCAGCCAGCCTTGCAAACTGGCTCCTGCACGAACCCACAGGGAACCCTGCTGGCCCCTGTAGTCCCAGCGCTGTAGCCTGGCTCACCCAGAAGAGGCCACATGGGTGTGGGGTGGACTCCTCATGGGCACCTGGAACCTGAGTATGAGGACTTTCCTGGTGTATCAGCCCTGGCATCACAGACAAGGGTAGCAGGGGGAATGAGAGTGAGCTTGGTGGACACCCCACATTCTCACCATACCTCTGTCCCCATCACCCCTGCTCCCAGGTAGCCGGTGACAGGTCACAGCCCCCCGCCTGGGTGCTACGGGAGGTTGGTTGCTGCCACTCACCCCCAGTTCCCTGTCCCAGCCTGGAGCCTGAGCCTGATTAGGCAATCAGGATCTCCCAGCTGCTGATGGCTATCTGTGGGGTGATTGGCGGAACAATCAGGCCCCTGCTTGCACCCACCGTGGCCTGATGCTGCCTGCTCACATGCTCCACTATCCCAATTCACTCTTGTCGGGGCCCATCAGGGCCAGCAGCCCCTCCACTGCCACCAGCTGCCAGCACTGCATTACCAATGCCCGCCATGTTCCACGCCACCCACTTGTGGTTAGTGCATGTCATAGCAAGTGGTCAAACTCCCAGTTGAACAATTTGCATATTAGGCTTTTATTATATAGGACTAGAGGCCTGGTGCACAATCGGGGCCGGGGAGGGACATGGGAGGTTGACCAGCTGGGGAGGGACTGTGGGAGTTCTTTAGGATGTATCCGGCCCATGTCGCTCAGTCCCGAACCGCTAGACCCCAGCAGCGAGCTCACCTACTGGTCGGAGCATCTTCCCCCTGGTGGTCAGTGCATGTCATAACGAGCAGTTGAGTGGCCTTCGCATATCATTAGCATATTAAGCTTTGATTGATTGAACGGCCCACCTGGATGCTGAGCATATTAGGCTTTTATTATATAGGATTTTATCCTTCTGAGTTCAACATGACCATTTGTGTAGAGGAAATAGAATGAGCCATTTTTTTTTTTTTTTTTACTATAGTTCTTTTAAGAAAGATTTTTTTGGGCAATCTTGATAAAGGATGATTTTTTAAAAATTGTAATTGTCGTAATATTCATCATTGACTACAATTAATTCTAAGTTTGTCAGCAATATTAACATGCTCAGAAAGTCAGATGACATTCTAAACATTGATGAAAATAAAAGAATCTCTTGTGTTCATAAGCAAAAAAATGTGGTGCTAAATATTTTGACACCTGTAGAAGTTCTCTCTATACTGCTACTTACTCTGGGGTAACTACCTTTATTTCATTTGATGGGAGATGGTTTACTAAAGTGTATTCATCCAAATTAAGCAGTAGAAATTTTTATGAATCTAATATAGGGATACTGGAAATATAAACAAATACAAATTCAGGTTTTGACCCTCAAGGCATTTCAGTAAAGTGGGAGTGGGAGGTAGTGTGGAAGAGATAAGCAGGTAAATATCATATCGGTAATAAATGGTATGAGAGATACTGCACAAGATGAAAAATAAGATCTTGTAAAAACGACATCCAATTTTGCAACTGTGAGGAGAGGTGGCTAGGGAAGACTTCCTAGAGAAAGTGGTACTGGAGTTATGTTGCCAATTAACATTACCTCTAGAAAGATTTCTTGAAATTGGTAAAATTATACATTAAGCTCAATTCGCTTTCCTCCCTCCCTCCTTCAGCTCTGTTAGGTGTATTAGGTACAAGAGGTCTGGGGACTAATTGTTTGCCCCTAACATCTCTTCTCTCCTATGAGACAGTCCCTGATGTTTTTGTTGGATACATCAATGCCTGAACTAAGACATATTTCCCAGGCACCCTTTTACCTAGATGGGAGCCCTTGGATTGGCTGCTGGTAAATTGGATGTAAACAGAGAAATGTAGGGCAGATTACGGGAAATTTTCTTAAAATATGGTTGGTAAATATTTAATTCTGCTTCTTCCCTTCTTCTTCAACTACTATTTGAAATGTGGATAGAATGTCCATACTCTATCTTGAATGATGACAAAGGCCACACCCTAGGGATGGCAGAGAAAACATCTGAATGTAGCCGGGACTCTTGGAACTTCAGGCAGCAGCGCCAAAACAACAACTCTGAGCGGCTTCCTTCACATTTAAAAGTGAAGGAAAAATGCTGAGACATAAATTCTTTTTATTTTCTTGTTATTATTATTTTTTAATTCAGCTTTTTCTCTAAACTTATTGGGATGATATTGGTCCACATGAGATATAAATTCTGTTATAAATTCTGAACTTTTCTAATACAAATTCTATCTTGATTAAGCTAATGTTATTTTTTTTGGGGGGGGGGTATCATCTGCTACTCTCAACTAAACTTATTCTTACCTGATATGTCATGTCTATCTTACCAGCACATAGTACAATGCCTAGTATGTCAAGCGCTCAAGATTTTGAATGAATGGTTGAATCTCCACACACACATCAAGATTATATACATAAAAACTGTCTCGCGCTTCGATAGCTCCTAGTTATTTTTTTAGATGAACCAGATATTCTCATTGCTTACCTTATTATTTCGTGAGAGTAAGGCAGGTCTTTGTAGAAGCTGCTTTAACTCATTCTGGTAATTGGACTATTAATTTCTTTGATATTTCAATTTGAATTACAATAGTCAAAAGTTAGTTGACCTTCCAAATAGCCACACTACTTTCCTCCCTTTACAGACTACACATTGGCAATATGTTATCATACCATTGCAAATAGCAAAGAACACTTGAACCAAAATAGGTACGTTTGCCAATTGTGCACTGATGGGCATATGTTGCATTTTAATGCCAATATTAAAATTCTCTTAAACACATGCTCTGTTAAAAAGCTCTACTTATTGGGGCCAGGACAAAGTTGTCGAGAAGATTTATATCATGTAGTTTGTTCTATATATGATGAAGTCTAAAGAGTAAACATTTTAGGAGGGAAAAAAAACAACCTTTCAAATTATTCCAGTCCATCACCTGGCAGTGTGTTTTATTTCACATTTTGATATGCAACAAAAAAGCATTAAACTTAGAGATCTAAGCTTTGTTTAACTCTAGGGCAGCTTACTTTTACTGTCCATCTCTTTGTAAAATGGTGGAATGTTTACCCTCCACATTTCATCACCTGCATTGAAATAGGTAATGTCATGAAATAGCTTGAACTGCAGATATAAATGCTTTACAATAAAGATGGTGTTTTCTTAGAGAACAGAGGGAAGGTAATTTAAATTAGTGTAATTTGCATGCTGTTCCCCTCTCTGAGCAGCTTGCTGTGATTTATTCCTCTGTTATCCATCACTTATTTTTATAAAATACATTTTTATTGATTTCAGAGAGGAAGGAGAGGGAGAGAGAAAAACCACTGATGAGAGAGAATCATTGATCAGCTGCCTCCTTCATGCTTCCCACTGGGGATCCAGCTGAAACCCAGGCATGTGCCCTGACTGGGAATCAAACTGTGACCTCCTGGTTCATAGTCAAGGCTCAACCACTGAGTAACACTGGCCAGGCCGTCCATCACTTATTTTCAAAATGATTACTCAGAAATAAAACTGGAGTAGTAGTTGTTCTGATATAGTGATATGTTAGAATTGCCCTCTATGGTTCATTTAAGGATGGAGATGAATTGTTTTTATTTATTTAGTTTTTTAAATATATTTTATTGATTTTTTTACAGAGAAGAAGGGAGGAGAGTAGAGAGTTAGAAACATCGATGAAAGAGAAGCATCAATCAGCTGCCTCCTGCACACCCACTATTGGGGATGTGCCAGCAACCAAGGTACATGCCCTTGACCGGAATCGAACCTGAGACCCTTGAGTCCGCAGGCTGACACTCTATTCACTGAGCCAAACAGGTTATTGCTGCATTGCTTTTAGAAGCAGTTAAAAGAAAGAGGGGAAAAAAAACCAAAAAAAAAACAAAAACAAAGGAAGAAAACAAGGAAGGGAGGGAAGAAGGGCAGAGGGGAGGGAGGAACCAATTTGTATTATGGTTCTATTTATCTATGAGTTAATGCTTTTAAAGCTCAAATTGATTTTTCAAAGTCTTTCTTTTTTTTCTGTTCAGAACCTCCATTACAGACAACTATGTTTGATAATTCCTTCTTTCCAGACCAGAAAAAATGATCATCAGAAGTAACTTTCTCTTTTTCAATCCCTTCACACTTAAAGGTTAATGGTTGCAGCGCAGCAGGAGTAAATATAATTCAATGCCATTAGGAAGCAGCATCAGAAGGGAGAGGCTGAAGGAGACTGCTGATAGAGATGGCTTAGAGAAAGGGGCTGAGCGCCTCGCGGAAGGAAGAGTCTTCACCGGTCAGCTCGAAGGGCTCTCAGAATTGTTGCGAGACCTTTATGCACCTAAACAGCAGCCTCTTGTGTAGTGTTCAGGAACTCATTGAATCAGGATTGCTGTGGCTTGAATAGGCCTCATTTAAAATATATATATATTTTATTGATTTTTTACATAGAGGAAGGGAGAGGGATAGAGAGAAACATCGATGAGAGAGAAACACCGATCAGCTGCCTTCTGCACACTCCCCACCGGGGATGTGCCCACAATCAAGGTACATGCCCTTGACCGGAATCGAACCTGGGACCCTTGAGTCCACAGGCTGACGCTCTATCCACTGAGCCAAACCAGTTAGGGCAGGCCTCATTTTTTAAAATCTTATGTTACAGGAGGAAGTAGAGACAAGACAATATAATTTGCAGAGCCCAAAGCAAAATGGAAATGTTGGGCTCCTTGTTCAAAAATTCTTGGGTATTCAATGGCAACAGCAGAGCATTAAAACTATCACAGGCTGCCTCTGCGAGGAGAGTCCTTTGCGACCACATAGCATGTATGTCCGTAAAGCCACACCTGAGACAAGGTCAGACAGGTTGACTTGTTTACAGAAGGTGGTTAGGAGTGGATCCAACATTCTGATTCCTTGTTTAGTTTTTCTTTCTTCTCTATGCTATTATTTCTTTATATTTGCTTCCTGTTTAGCTTAGAATAACATAGATTTACTCATTCATTATTTAATAAATATTTCTTGAACACAGACTATGTGGTAGACACTATATTAAGAACCGAGCAAACAAATATAAGACAATTCCTTTCCTTAAGTACTACTTTATACTGGATGCAGAAAAAAGATTTCAGGACAAAAAGAATCCACTTCTACAGAGGTTGTGGGGAAGCTGGAATGCTTATATATCACTAGTAAGACTTAAATAGGTATTAATTTTTTGGAGGGCAACTGGGTTATACAAGACAAATGACTTAAAATGGCTCTCTCTTCCTCCCTCCCTCTTTCTATTCCTTTCTTCCTTTTTTTTTTCTTCTTTCCTCCTCTCCTGTCTCCCTTTCTCTCTCTCTTCCTTTTGGCACCCTTTTGGCCCAGAAACAACACTTTTTGAAATTTATCTAAGTCAGTAATATGAAATGTGAGCAAAATTATACATATAGAACTGTTCATTATAGTGATTTTTCCCCTCATATGTGCCTAAGAATTTGGGGTTTGGTTAGGCACATTTTGGTATGCCTATGTTAACAAATGGCCATTAAAATTTTGTTTATCTACACTAATAACAGAGAAAGGTACAAAGTGACTGCACCTTCACAACACCCACCAGCCAATCAGGAGTGAGTATGCAAATTACCCCAACAAAGATGGTGGGTTAATTTGCATGTACAGGCATCGAGTGGTTGGGGAGCATCCCACACCGCCCTAGCCGCTCCAGGCCTCTGGGCAGCATGGGAAGGTGGAAAGGCAGCTCTGGGCTGGAGTGAGAGTGGTGTTAGCAGCCACGGGAAGGAAGGCCCATTCTTGCACGAATCTTCATGCATTCGGCCTCTAGTAATATATAATTAGTGAAAAAGCAAGGTTTAAGTAGTATAGTATGATTTAAAAATTATTTTTTTGGTGTGGTTAGAAAATATCTGTTTGTATCCCAGCCAGTGGTGCTCAGTGGTTGAGTGTCAACCATGAACGAGGAAGTCGCAGTTTGATTCCCAGTCAGGGCACATGCCTGGGTTGCAGGCTCGATCTCCAGTGAGGGGAGTGCAGCAGGCAGCCGATCAAAGATTCTCCCTCATCATTGATGTTTCTATCTCTCTCCCCATCTCCCTTTCTCGCTCTGAAAATCATTAAAAACATGTTAAAAAATGCTAATGTATAAGGACATATACCCAAATGTTAACAGTGATTGATTAACTTTTTGTAATTAGTTTTTCTCTTTGTATTTGACTATATTTCCCAATATTTCTTTATTGAGCACATATAATTCTTATAACAAAATTTTAAGTTCCACACATAATAAACTATGGAAATATGTATTTTCTTTCTTTTTAGAAAACAATTTATTGAATTTATTGGGGTGACATTGGGTAATAAAATTATATATGTTTCAGGTATGTGATTCTATAATACATCATATCTATATTGATGTATTGTGTGTTCACCATCCCAAATCAAGTCTCCTTCCATCACCATTTATGCTTTCTTAAATGCCTAGAGAAGAAAAGCAGCAATTCTTTTTTATTACAGAAAAATATTAATGATTAATTTTCATATATCAAAGTTTATGATAGATTAAACTAAATGTTCATCATAAGCTTGAAATATTCTCCTTGTAGTTAGTTGAAAGGATTTTTACAGGTTATATAACCTAATCTTCTGAATGACAAAATTGACTCTACAATACCCTGTATAAGTAATAGAAACTTACTGAATTTAGAGATAGATTTATTTTAGTCATGAAAAAGTGGATCTTAGCTAAATTATAACAAAGAGAAGCCTATTTGAAATTAGAACACCGATATTCTGTGACTTTACTATGGATATTTAGGTGTAATTGTGCATGGTAAAGGAGTGGGTGTGTTATTGAATAGACACTCTGAAAAATTCAACCAAATGAGTAGGTGACTTTTGGCCACTGTACTTGTTATTTAGTGTCACCATTCATCAGAAACTCTATTTTTAAATGCCTAGCTAGAAGAATTAGGAGTTCTTCACCTAGAGTGCTGTTATAGAGGCTGGTCTACCTAGGACAAGGGGCTCAATAAGAACCTCACTTGGTGACTTATTTTATATTTATAACTGTATGGGTAAAATTTTTAAAATAATTACTACATTTTTAAAAATGAAAAGGCAACTTTCAAAAATTAATATGAAATGAAAGAAACCAGAAAGACATGCAAAATAATATGGAAAACTGTTGCACTCGTAGACACAGAGCACAAAAGTTGTTGTCAGTGGTTAATAAAAGGGTATATACTTTTAGCTATAAGATGAATAAATTCCTAAGATCTAATGTATAACATAGTGACAATAGTTGATAACAGTGTATTTTGTAACAGAAATTTGCTATGTAGAACTTAAATGTTTTTACCAAAAAAAGAGGGGGTTTAATATGTGAAGTGATGGGTGGGTTAATTAACTTCATATCTTTTTTTCTGTACATATATCAAATCATCACATTGTACACTTCAAATATCTTTCAATTTTATGTCTCAATTATATCTCAATTAGAGGCCTGGTGCACAACATTCATGCACTGGGGGAGGGGTTCATCAGCCTGACCTACACGCTCTCCCAGTCTGGGACCCATTGGGGGATGTCCACTGAGGGGTCCTTAGCGCTGCTGCAGAGACAGGAAAGGCTCCCACTACCGCCACTGCACTCGCCAGTCATGAGCCTGGCTTCTGGCTGAGTGGCGTTCTCCCTGTGGGAGCACACTGACTACCAGGGGGCAGCTCCTGCATTGAGCACCTGCCCCCTGGTGGTCAGTGCACATCATAGTGACCTGTTGGTCTGCCTTTTGGTTAATTTGCATATCAGTCTCTTATTATCTACTGTAATAAAAGACTGATATGCAAATTAACCATCACCCCAAGACACCTAAGCCATGCCCACCAGCCAAGCCATACCCCCAGCAAATCAGAGTGGCTGTATGCAAATTAACTCAGCCAAGATGGAGGCCCGCAGCCACGGAGCTAGAGCAAAGAGGAGGCTTCCATTGCAACTGCCTACCTAGACTGGCTGAGCCTCTGCTCATGGCAACAATGTTTCAATTATAGAAGCCATGGAGCTGAAGCAAACAGCTTCGTAACCTGCCTAGGCCTTTGCTCAAGGTAACAAAGTTTCAATTATAGAAGATAAATAAACCCCAGAAACCTGATTCCAGCCAGCCTCACTGGGACGTTGGGTCAATGGGAGCTGTGGGCAGCCTGAAAACGGCCCTCAGCCCCTCACCCAGGCTGGCCAGGAACCCCAGTAGGGACCCAAACCCTGAAGGGACTGTGGGCAGTCTGAAAATGGCCCTCAGCCCCTCACCCAGGCTTGGCCAGCCTGTAAACAGTCATCAGCCCCTCACCAGGCTGGCCAGGCATGCCAGCAGGTGGACATCCCCAGAGAGGTCCCAGACTGCGAGAGGGCACAGGCTGGGCTGAAGGACACCCCGAGAACACAAATTTTTGTGCACCGGGTCCCTAGTATAGGATAAAGCTGAAAAGCATAATATGAAATCTTGTGTCATTTAAAAACCTGAATTTTATAAAGAAAATACACAACTTCATGAAAATGATCAACCTCAATGGCTTCCTCTGCAACCAACTTGGTTTCTCCATGTCCTTCCTGTGATTCATCAAGAGAGGCCAGGGCCTCGTTTGTGTTGCTTGCAAACGTTTCTTGTGCTATATCATCATCCTCTTGAAAATTTAGACTTTTAACAACCTGTTTTATCTTTTTCCCCAACACCTGTGTTCTCTTCTTCCTAACAGCTTTTTTATTTTCATATTCCTTTTGCTTTTCAGTGTAGAAAATGTCCTTAAATTGTTCCTCACTGATACTAGGAATGTTTTCTGGAGATCCAGGACAAGTCCACCTACTGTTCTTCTCCCACTACCACTCATTATAAGAAGGCCACCATTTTATTCAATGTCAGTAGTTTCCATCAGAAGTTCAATTGTCTTTTTGTTCCAAGTATACTCACTACTTGGGCTACCAGATCTTTCTTTGGTTCCTACAACCTGTAAGTAATTTCATTAGCCATTTATTCCTGAGAATCATCCTCTGTGATCTCATACCGGCCTCTATGGTTCATTTCTAATCTGTCTCCTAGTCTGTCTTTAACAGGTCATTTTGTTTGAGATGACTTTTGCCTCTTCCTTTGAGCTGTTTTCTTGCCATATCACATGTATTCATATAGTTCTTTGTCTAATTCTGTTGTATGTTCTTGAGGCTCCCTCTTAAGTGTCTTAGCAGGCAAATAAGTGCGATCTCAGAATGTCTGCATTTGTCAATAATGTCTTCCATTTTCAAGATACCAAACTCAGTGGCCACTGAATCTTGATTCTGCTTCTGGGTCACGGCACCCCATGTGATAATAACCTTCTTCCTTCAGCAAAAGGCGGTTTCTGGCTGTTCGGGCCAAATGTCACATCGGCATGGATTTTCAAATTATTCATTTTTACTGAAGGCATACACCTTTCTAAAAATAGGTTTCTTAAGATGATCCAAGAGTTGCCTATAGTTTAAAAAACAGATTAAAGAAAATATGTAGGAAGTTATTACAAGCTGTTCTTTATGGCAATATACTTGAACTCAGTATTTCCTGAAATACATGGTCATTGAAGTCGGATTTAAGGATCTCAGGAGGAAAAGAAGAGAAAAATCATTATTAGTTTTTATTTAAATTAATAAAGAGTGCAAAAGTAAAATTAGTTTTGGTAGTCCTTAAAAAAAGAAAAAATAGGCAGAGAAAGTTGTTTAAAGAATTATGTGAAAATGTTAATAGCACTTACACCCAGGGAAAAACTTATAATAAAACTTTTTTTGATTCCTAGTACCTGCTCTATGCTCCAGATTTCTAAGACAAATGGTTCTTTACTTTTAATGTTTGGATTATAAAGGTGGTTTAATATACT
This sequence comes from Murina feae, assembly GCA_004026665.1. Taxonomy (NCBI): domain Eukaryota; kingdom Metazoa; phylum Chordata; class Mammalia; order Chiroptera; family Vespertilionidae; genus Murina; species Murina feae. The sequence continues at coordinate 29,175 of PVJC01010624.1, read as the reverse complement.
GGGCAATGACAAAGGTGGTAAAATTACTTTTCCTTACAAATGTAAACCATTAAAACAATAAGAAAAAAATCTATGTTCTATAGCTTAGAATATACTTTCTTATTCTAGAAATACTCTGAAAATTTTTGTTCACCTCTGGTTTTTGAGTTCTCTTAAACCCACAATGATTCCTATGGCATTCAGCAACACTGATGACATTCACCCCGCTGATGACACACCCGCCTTGGGAAAGGGCGCAGGCTGCATGAAGGCACTCTATATTGTTCTTTCCATCCGGTTTCTAGGAGTAGTTTTGTGGAAAGATTGACTGTCAATTAAAATTTAAACCAAAAAAAAAAAACTTTGACTTTAAAGGCTTTTTTTGTGCTTGTGTTTCAGTTCTTATGATTCTAGCATTTCAGGTACTAAGCATCATCAGTGCTGTCTTCTGGTCATGACTGTGCCTGCCTGCCCTTCCAAGTACCCCTATTCCAAAATTAATTGTTCCTTCTCCCAAGTCATAAGAATATTTCTACATTTAAAAAAACACCTACATCTAGGAACTGGTTGGTTCTTTCATAGGCCATATTAAGATATGAAAGACTGATAATTTGCCCTAAAATTCTATAAAGAGATGGCTTATTCGTAGAAAAAATATTCAATTAGTGGAGTTTCAGGTAGAGGGCAGATGTTTTTGGATAAAGGGGACAATTTGATAGCTTGTAGAGAACACATTCAACTGTGTTCTGTTCAGTTGTATGCAGAAGCTGTAAGATTCTTGGCCTCTGACCCTAGAAATATACTATCAAGTTCATATTTTAGATCATTTTTTTTGCCCTTCCATTAGGCCCATGGTCAGCTCTGTTTTTTTTTTTTTTTTTTTTTTTTTTTTGGGAACTGGGCTGTTGCACAGTTAACTATTGTCCCTGGTTTACATCTTATAGATTCCTTTTCCCAGACCCACACCAGGAAAAGCTGTTTCTTTTCAGCACTAGCCCCAGTCTCAACTTGGGTAGACTGCACCACTCCAATTTATTTTTCTTGAACATTCAGCATTATGACCTATCCCCAATCCATTAACTAATATTATCTATTTATATGGAAGCTTATGTGACCATTACAACTGGACGACCGGATGATCAGAAGACCAGCTAGTAGCTATGATGTGTACTGACCACCAGGGGGAAGACACTCAATGTAGGAGCTGCCCCCTGTTGGTCAGTGTGCTCCCATAGCCAACCTCCGCTGCCAGCCAACCTCCCGCAGTCTCTCCCCCTGGCTGGCTGACCCCAGTTGGCCCTGATCAGGACTAGGTGAGAGAGCCCTGGTTGGCCCCAATCACCAGCCAGGCCGAGGGACCCCACCCGTGCACAAATTCGTGCACTGGGCCTCTAGTTTAATGTAAACTCCACATTATGGACAGTCCTTGCTCACAGCAACCTCAGAAATGTTCCACTGGATCTTTTCTTAAGGTCTTTCTTTAAAATGCAAATACTCCAAGTGTGAATAACACTTTCAACTAATTTACACTGAGGTGTTAGTGTTTTGATTTTTTTTATGGCCTTTTTCCACAGAAGGAATATAGGGAGGTTAGAGAATGGAGGAGGGAGGATATGGAAAAGGAAAGGAAGAAGGAAAGAGGCAAAGAAAGGGAAGAGGATGGATAAAGAGGGATTATAGAAACTGATAGCACCTAAAGACTTCATAATTTAGCCACCTTATAGTTTTTACTTTGGCTCAAGATTTTAGAATAACATCTGGAGGAAGTTCATTAAATGAGTTTACTCTTTCATTGATACTTCGAAGAAAGTATCAAGGAGACCTATTCTGAATCCCAGGTTTCCAAAAACAAAATTTAATCTAATAAAAGAGTAATATGCAAATTAACCCTCACTCTGTTACATCCACAAGCCACGCCCACCAACCAATCAGGAGAAAATATGCAAATTAACTCAACTCAGATGGCGGTGGCTATGGAGCTGGAGTTGTCCCAGGCAATGGAGGAAGCCAGGACCCTGAGGGCCCTGAGCTCTACTCAAGGCTACAAAGTTTCAATTATAGAAGATAAACAAACCCCAGATACCTGTGGGGCTGGGACCTTGGGTTGCCAGGTGCAACCCAGGCTTCCAGCAGGGGACCAAGGCAACAAAGTTTCAATTATAGAAGTTAAATAAATCCCAGATACTTTCTTCCAGACAGGCACCCCAGTAGGGACCTGAACCCTGAAGGAGCTCTGGGCAGCCTGAAACAGCCATCAGCCCCTCACTCAGGCTGGCCAGGCACGCCAGCAGGTGGACATCCCCTGAGAGTCCAAGACTGCAAGAGGGCACAGGCTGGACTGAGGAACCCCCCACAAGTGCACACATTTTTGTGCACTGGGCCTCTAGTTTTTTATAAATGTTGATCCAGACATTTCATGGTTTACTTATTATAGAGAGACCAACTTTCATATTCTTGATAAATAAAGTTTTCTACTCATATATCTCATGGCCCTTTAAAGTTTGTAAAATAAAAACTTTTCCTCAAAGTGTGATAATATTATACATGCCTTTGGATGTGTTTGATATAAAAACACAGATTTCCTCTAAGCTATCTAAAGAAAAGAAAGACATCCACAGAACTTGCAGCAAGAAATAGGGCCAAATTTCCCAAGGGACTGAGGATGAAAAGTTATAGGTGACTAAGGCAACTTTTGGTACATTTTTCCTTTCTCTCAATTTTACCTTGCCCCCCACCCCGCCACTGCACATTTGCCATAGTCTTTACTTCTCCTTATCTCTGTTTCTACTCTCTTTACAGAACAGCGTTCTTCACTCCCCTTTTACAAGGCACATCATGTAAGGTTGTCAGATTGAGCAAATAAAAATGTAGGAGCCTGTATTTTACTTGGTAACCCCCAATCATGCCTGCCAACCCAGTGTCCTCATTTCCTGAGTCTACCTGATTCATGCATGACCAGAGCTAATTTACAGGAGTTTCTGTGTCCTAATTCAAAATTCACGGGGGAGAATCTAATTAGCTCAGCTTGGGCCAGTGGCTAGCCCTAGCGAGTAAGGCCTTCATAAGGCCCATCTCTATGGGTGGGAAGCACTGTCAGCAGAGGGGTAAGTGCTGATGAGTCAGGCCCAAATGTTACCTAATAAATATAAATGTAGGTTATAACTATATCTTGTTATACATATAAAAGTTGCTCTTACAAGTTTGTTGAGTTTGTATACCAAGTGTTTTATTGGTCATGTATTCCATCTGGTACTTCTTCATACATGCTGGTGAATTGAGTTAAACAAGAAACATTTCAAAAATCCTTCTATGTCTCTATTTATTTGAGTATCTGAAAATGTGAACAGCGACCAGAGAAATTTTCCAGAATTGGTCTTCTAAGTTGGTAACCATGCTGCTTTTAGAGGATCCTATATAATAAAAGTCTAATATGCTAACTGTTCAGTCATCTGGTTGTCTGGTCATCCGTTTAACCAATCAAAGCATGATATGCTAATGATATGCTAAGGCCGCTCAACCACTCACTATGACATGCACTGACCACTAGGAGGCAGACGCTCTGACTGGTAGGTTAGCTTGCTGATGGGGTCTGGCTGATTGGGACTGAGTGAGATGGGCTGGACATGCCCTGGATCCCTCCCGCGGTCCCTCCCTGGCTGGCCAACCTCCCATGTCTCTCCCAGACCCCTGTCGTGCACTGGTGGGGTGCCTCGGGTTGGCCTGCCCCCTCTCGCAATCCTAGACCCCTAATGAGATATTGGAGAGCCAGTTTCAGCCTGATCCTGCAGGCCAGGTGGAGGGACCCCACTGTTGCACAAATTCATGCACTGGGCCTCTAGTAATATAGTAAGGGATCAAATAGAGACTTTTGTTGATTTGACATAGTATAGACAGGAATCACTAAAAGCTCAATGACTAAAAAGCTCAGTAAATATTTCCTCGGGCACATTTTACCAAATGGATATCTTTTAAAAGTATGTAAATTATTCCCTGGCTGATGTGGCTCAGTGGTTGAGCATTGACCATAAACCAGGAGGTCATGGTTTAATTTCCAGTTAAGGCACATACCCAAGTTGCAGGCTAGATCCCCAGTGTGGGGCATGCAAGAGGCAGCTGATCAAAGATTCTCTCTCATCATTGATATTTCTATCTCTCTCTCCCTCTTCCTTTCTCTTTCTGAAATCAATAAAAACAGATTTAAATTTTTTTTTAAAGTTTAAAATTTCAGATTAAATGCTTTTCTTCTATTAAATAATTTTTAAAAACCTCTTTCAATGGACCATTGTCCTTGTGTTTCCTTGCTTCATTTTGGGCCACTCATAATACTCTTTAGATGATGATTTAATCCTGTTTTAAGGTTGCTTTAGTAGCTGGTGACTTTTTACTTCTTACCTACCAGATACACGATGCCAACTAAATAGGGGATAAAATCATCTGTATTATCAACATCTATAGCATGGATGGCTACAGTCATAGTACTATTAATCCACTCAGGGTCACTATGTTATGAGAAACAGAGAATGCAGGAGAGGAAATTGAACCTGACCTGGGCTAAAAGACGCATGGTCTGGGTTTATATCCCAGTTCTCTTTACTATTTATTGTGATGCTTTAGGCAAGTTTCATACTTCTCTTGTCTCAGCTTCTTTAAAGCAGGGATGGATAAATATGCCAGGTCACCTGCCAGGGTTGTTAATCAAATGAGAAAATGTATATGAAAGTGTTTTAAAACTATAAAATATTTCACAAATATAAAATTTCTCTTGTTGTCTGATAAATCATGTTACGATCTAAGAAAAAGTGTGCCTGGCCAGTGTTGCTCAGTAGTCAGAGCAGTGACCATGCCCCAAAGCGTTGTGAATTCAATTCTAGTCAAGGGTACATATCTGGATTGCAAGTTTGATCCCTGACACCTGTGGGAAACAATCAATCAATGTGTTTCTCTCAGATTTATGTTTCTCTCTTTCCCTTCCTCCCTCCCTTCCATTCTCTCTAAAAATCAATGGAAAAATTGGCTGAATATTAACAACAAAACTGTCATTTGCTATATTGATGGTTATTATGAGATAGAGGTAAAAGCTACAAAGAGAATTATTCAAAAGAAGATAACCCTTTTGAAATAAATATTATTTTATCATCTTTAAGGGCAAAACTATTCTTATAGCCTATTATTAGTTTTTAATATCTATATATATAAAAAACTAGTAACCAGAATGCTATATGGCCTCTCTCACCTCAATCAAGGGCAGGCGGCTGGCCAACCCCCCTGCAACTCCATCCCCCAGCCGGCCCCACCCCCAATCGTCCCCCTTACTCCAATAGGGGGCGGGGCCATCCAGCCAACTGTCTGTGGCCCCTCCCCCAGCTGTCTCCACCCCTGATGGCCCCCCCCACTCTGATCAGGGGCAGGGCTGTCTGGCCAACCACCTGTGGCCCCTCTCCCCAGCTGGCCCTGCCCCTGTCCTAATCGGGTGTGGGGCCCACCAGACAATCTCCCAAGGCCCCTCCCCTGAATTGGCCTGGCCTTGATTGGGTCCCAATCAGGGCGGGCTGACCGGCCAACCTCCTGCCATCTCCTCCTCCCAACAGGCCTGGCCCTGATCTGCCCTGATTGGAGATGGACTGGTTGGACCCCACTCATGCATGAATTTGTGCACTGGGCCTCTAGTATAATTTAAGATGAACAGAAAGCACACTACGCTTGGGGAAATATGAGCCATAACAACAACAAAAATGAGTAATGATTTTGGAACATATTGGTCTTGTCTATGATGATTTTTAGGTCCTAACTGGGGCCTGGTATACAAAAATGCCCACTAAATGACTATTAAATTGATAAATTGTAGCTTGGCTGAGTTATAATCTCAAGAAGAAAGATAAATAGCTTTTGTTAAGTAATTGATTTAACTATGTAAAAATGATATTACAAAGAATTTGACCTTGAAATTGTCTATGGATGGAATCTTTCAATATAAAGTAGTTGTGGAACAGAATAATAATATTAAATCAAACACTTGTGACTTGCCTTATTTGGGAACACTTGTAAATAGTCATTTTGAATATTGATAAAGAAAGCAATGTTCATATTCTCTTTTGTACTAATGATTTTACTATTTTTTTTTATTTAAAATTTTAAAGTCAGTTGAAATTCTATCTAACCAAACTGAATTAGATTCCAAGTCTACAGTTTACTTGGAAATGATTAACATTTTCAAAGGAAAGACAAGCAGGCTCTTTCCAGGCAAGTTTTATGTTTACGAGTTGTGGAAAGATTGCTTATTTTAACCATTGGGTTGATCTGGGGTGATGAACTTTTAAAACAAGATGGACTGTGGCCAATTTGACCTAGAGACACAGAAAATGAGATATGAAAATAAAACATAGGCTGGATAGAGTTGCGCCGAAGGGCATTTTTAAATATGAAATTTAAACACTTGTTATTTAAACACTTATTAAACACTATTTCTTTTGTTAGACTCATAGATTCTTTACTTGGAACATTTCAGCTAGTTAATATACCAGGTTTGCTCATAAACTTACTGTAGAGTCCAGCATTGCTCAGCATTTCATGATGTTCTATTTGTTTCATGCTGCCGTTCACCATTACTGTTCTGTCTTATAGAATTCTGCCCCTTGTTTGTAGTGCTAGGTGCTAGTTTTCTGTTCATATGCTTGAAAAAATGATCTATACTTTGTAGCTTTCCTTTGTGACTTGTCCCTTGCTCAGGCCCCAAGTTTCTGCCTAACTGGTTAGAGGAATACTTCTGGGCTTGCCACTGTAATTTATTTAATCAGGTCCAGGTCATGGGAACAGAGCAATGATTCTGAGAATGATTTGCCCTTAGCTGAGGTCTGGCCACCCCAGAGAATAGACTGAAGAGTATGGGAGCCACAGCTTCCTGTCTCAAAGCAGGAGACATGTAGCCCTGAGAAATCATTTTTGGGGGAAAACCTGGAAATTAACCTGAAAACGGGAGGTGGGGGAGATGGGAGTAGGAGAGGTAGACTGAAATAAAATATCTGCCATGCTTGAATCACATTTGCAATGGTTATTATACCATAGCTCAATTGTCTTGTCTTGCTAAAATGAATGTAATATATATTTTTTGCTTCTGTTCATAAGTAATCACATTTACATATCAGTCAAATCTTTCCTTTTGGATGTCACCAAAACTTCTGTCAAATTGTACTAAATTGAGTTTTGGATTACAATTATAAATTCATTTATCAAAACAAGATTTCTCTATTAAAGAAACAGATACAACCTTAAAATAATAACAACACCAATCTTACATTATAATACAAGGAACATTTTGACATTCTCCAGAGATTCTCCAGGTATTAAAAATGAAGACAAAATATTAGAGTAATGGTATAGTAACGTATCTCTATCTTTATGTTTGCTTATTTATACAATACAGTTAGTCATAGCCTAACAATCTTTGTCTCCCATACTTCAACATGTCACTGAGATTATATACAATTACATCTAAGAGCCACTTTTGTACCATTTGAAGCAGAAAAGAAAAAAGAAAAGTCCCATAGTGGGTAATTAAAATTTTCCTTTTTCCCCCTACAAACTTTTTTCTTAAAGAATGACTTGGGGGTAATAAAGGTAAATTACTTAAAATGGACAGTGTGGCACGTGCAAATAAAACCAAACTCTGGATATTGTAATTTAAAATATGTTTGTTTATATTCAGTTCAAAATATCACTAAGATAAAAACTTGCCATAGGCACAGGATTCTGATTGACTTGTGATTGTTGCAAACCCAGCTAGAACATAATTGGAAAATCTGGTCTCTGTTGGGCAATGCAGCCAAGAGTGGAGGTTGATGTGGTAAGAAATAAGGTTCTCATCACATTCTCATGAAAGTTCAGTGGCCAGAGGAAAAAAAATACTAAGTCTTTCGTGTCCTTATCATGTTTGCGCAACATTTAAAAAAAGTACTGCTCTGAGAATTATGCAATAGAAAATAGTCATAGTTAGAGCTTAGAAGATTGCAATATGAGGGACACAGATGTCATTTACCTACGTGCTGACTTACCTGTTCAGGCATGTCTTTGCTGTCCCTGAGTATTCATCAGAAGTTCAGGGATAATTACAACTAAGATTTTAAGTACTTGGTAATGTACATATACAGCATTTGTATAACAACTCCTCCTCCTCCTCCTCCTCCTCCCCCCTCCTTCTCCTCCTCCTCCTCCTCCCTCTTCTTTTTGTAAAACCAGAACAATAATGCTTGCCCTAGAGTTAGGCACATAAGTATAAAACAAATGGCATTTCCTAAAATTATACTTTAAAGTGTAAATTTTTTTAGCTTAAAAAAAAGGAAATGAACTTTTCCACTAACAATCTCTTTTTTTTATCACTAGTGTTGAAATTTATACTATATTAGGTGATCAAGTTTTATTAGAAACTTCATGTCAACTGTTGGTTCACTTATGGGTTGCACAGAAACTATTAGGCAGAATGAATTTCAACTATGATTAACTTGTTGAGACAGTATCTAAACTTTTCTGCCTTCATTTGATGATCTTTTAAGGAACACAATCATAAATGATCTATCTATCTATCTATCTATCTATCTATCTATCTATCTATCTATTTACCTACTACCTATCATCATCTATCATCCTCTCATCCCTGGTTCTCCTTAAACTCTTACAGGATCAGTGTTAAGTTTCCTAATATAGGAATATTTACAGCACGCAAAGAAAATAGTTATGATAATTGAATACTGGTCCTGGCTGGGTAGCTCAGTTGATTAGAACATTGGTCTGATACACCAAGGTTGTGGGTTTGATCCCTAGTCAGGGCACATGGACACATGCAAGAATCAACCAATGAATTCATAAAAAAAATGGAACTGAGCTTCTCTCTCTCTCTCTCTCTCTCTCTCTCTCTCTCTCTCTCTCTATCTCTCCCCCCATCTCTAAAATTAATCAATAAAAACTTTTTAAAAAGATAATTGAACACTACCTCTCTAATGCAGAAATAGTCAGAATTCCAAATAAGGGTACAGAACTTCTTGAAGCCTTTTTCCTTTCTGACTAAACCTACCACACCCATCAGAAGAGAACAAAGTTCAAAGGGTGAATAAGCACAAGCTTCCTGTAAAACGAAGGCAGGCTCGCATATTTTTTTCAAGGTGACTCTTGCTAACAAAATGCCAGATACTCCATTCTCTCCTCCTGAGTAATGGGTGCTTTTCTGAAATGTATTCTTAAGCTATTTGTAAGTCAGTCCCTTACTAACCCAATACTGGTCGCAGTTCAGTGCTCCAAGAATACAAATATGAAAGCTCTTAGGAATTGTCCAGTAAGTTGCATTGCAATAGGATAGTGTTTAAATGTAAGAAAAGTCTTTAAAATTCTTCTGCATACAATAGGGAAAAAATCTTATAGAAATAGCCATACTTAAGAAAAAGGACCCAGCTGGAGTGGCTCAGTGGTTGAACATCACCCTATGAACCAGGAGGTCATAGTTGAATTCCTAGCCAGGCACATGCCTGGGTTGCTGCTTTATCCTCAGTGTGGGGCATGCAGGAGGTAGGCAATCAGTAATCCTCTATCATCATTGATGTTTTTATCTCTCTCTCCCTCTTCCTTTCTTTCTGAAATCAATCCTCTATAATAAAAGGCTAATATGCAAATTGTCTCCTCGGCTGGGAGTTCAACCAGGGGGCGGGCTAGCCACCATTCACAGTCCCACCCCCAGCCAGCCCCAAATTGGCTGGCGGGACCCCACCCATGCACAAATTCGTGCACTGCGTCTCTAATAAAAATATATTTTAAAAAGAAAATATATTTTAAGCTGATCTAGGATTGTAGATCCTAGTATTTCTAAATTCTTGAGAGAGAGAGAGAGAGAGAGAGAGAGAGAGAGAGAGAACAACATGTTTTAAACCACCAAGCATTCCTAACTGCAACTCCTTTGCAAATGGAAGGTGAACTTGTTTTACAGTATCATCCTCCTTTGTTTCAGAAGCACTTGTATTTCACGAGTTAATTATTTGCGAATTAACTAAATAATATTTCTTTTAGTTTAATATCCATAAATTAAGTACCCATTATTACTCTTACTGATAAAGTCATCATCTTCAAAAATAGATCCCTAAGTCTGATGAATCCTTTGCGAGTTAGTGGGAGGTATATATGTTTCATTGAAGAGATTTTGATTATATGACCTGACTCTGCTTCCTCTAGGTGAGTCTGAATCAGGGTTTGGGGATATAGGACATGGGTTGAGAGAGAAAAGAGATCAAAAAGGAAAATTTTGGCCAGAGGGATTAAGTGGATTCTGGGAGAATCTGAAGCAGCAGCTCAGAGGAGTTGACACAAAATACTCAGCATGCTTTTGTGAAACATGTGAGAACTTCTGAGTACCTTCATAAAGTGTGGGGGAGGAGATGGACTCCCTGCCTTGCCTTGAATGGAGGCTCTGGTTCTTCTTGGTTAGCCTTTAAAGAGAAAAGTAAGGTCGAAAGGCTAGAGAATTGCTATGTAATTCATTTCATATGAGTATAAGAAATGAAATCCTATGGGACACCGACACACTAGTGTCTGGCAGTAAAGTAACAAAATTCTGTCGGCCAATTCCGGAACAACTTGGAGGGGAAAGAGAGGAAGCTTTAAATATAAAAGTCTATTACTTCTCCACCTTTACTCACATGTAAGGACATATAAAAAAATACATAGGTGTACAAAGAGAATAATTTTAAAGCCACATAAACAAAAATTTATAAAAGGCATACTGTTCACTCATCGTGGAAGTGCAAAAAAGACAGAAAATCTAACCCTGCCCTTGAGAAGTTTACCATTATAAAGTCTAATTTGCGTTACAAATAGGGAGACACATCTGAGAAACCAAAGAAGCATGTGCAGAAATCAGTACCTTTCTTCCCAGACAGGATGCACCTCCCTGGACAATAATGACTGGAAGGTAGAGAATATGGTGACTACTCTCAGACCAGATATGGGTGCAGGAGCAGAGAGAGAGAGAGAGAGTGGAGTTCTGCAGAGCAGTCTAGATATCAGTGGGATGCAACTGGGGTCTCTAGTTTGTCAGAATTCAGTAGAAGAGGGGAGCCCCATTTGTTGCTCATCTGCAGGAAGGGGAATGGAACAGTAAGAGCAGGAACTGAGAGCCATACCACCAAAGGTTTAACTTAGACTAGTTACTTTTCCCCATTGTTTTTAGAGAGAGGGAGAGAGAGAGAGAGAGAGAGAGAGAGAGAGAGAGAGAGAGAGACATTGAGAAACATTGATGTGAAAGACACATCGATTGGTTGCCTCCTGCACTCGCCCTCATTGAGGGCCAGGGATTGAACCTGCAACACAGGTATGTGCCCTTGACCAGGAATCAAACTCAGGACCCCGTGGTCTGCGGACTGACACTCTAACCACTGAGTTATGGTGGCCAGGGTGTTTCCTTTATTTTCAATTACAAGGATCAATTTAGGTAAATCACTAAAGAGGTCATGTTTTAAGACGCTATCTGAATAATTCCACCTAGGCTTAGATGAGGTCTTATGTGATGAGTTCGGATAGTGATTGGCATCTATCTACTCTGTGTAGGTAGAGCACAGGAGGTTTATCTCGGTGCAGTTGCTGATGCAATGCTGTGAGCACACTCCAGCAGTTCAGATCTTTCTGGCAAACCAGGAAGATGGCAACGCCTGCCTGAGCCCCTCCTAGAGCCACGTACACAGTCCCCTGACCTTTACGCTCATTGGCTCCCTAAGAAGACGTTCCATGATTGGCTACCTCCGCTATATATACTGCTGTACTTCCTCAATAAAATTAGACCTGTGTCACAGAACCTGGTCTCTGGAGTCGTGCATGCAAGTGTCCTAGCGCTAGGGGCTCCGTCGTCCTCACCCCTGGGAGACTCCCTGCTTCAACTCTGGATTTATTTTGGGAGTAAAAATTAATCTTGGTTAAGAATAATGAAATTATATCAAGGAGAATTCCTTGCCCTATAATTGAGGTTAAATCTTTTGCTTTCTAGATCTAGGGTACAGATGGGCTCAAGGGTATCTGCAGGATGATCAGCTGCAAATATGCTGATTATAGATGAACAGTATCATGAGAAGAGTGTCTGTAGATACTATAGTTTTTCTGTTACAGCATATGACCGGGTGACTTGACAGCCTCACAAGTGAAGGAAGCAACTGTTGAAGAAAAGCCAACAGCTATTTCTTTGCTGACCGGGATCATACATAAACCGTGTTGTCCGGTTAATTGAGAAGCTCTATGAAAACATAATGGTGTAATAATATTTCTAACAGCAGTATTCTGTAAAACTAAATGAATTCCCTTGGGAACCTAAACTGCCTTTAAAAAAAGGTGATGTTTTATTAAAAATGTGGCTTTTACATTACATTTCATTTCCTTTTTATAAAAAGAATAGGTGTTATGGGACTAAAATCATTCTGTACTACATTTGCTTTGTTTAACGATAGTCAGTTTTTCTGTGTACAGTATTTACCTAAGCTGGCATTAAAATATGAGCTAAAGTCCAGGAAAAGAAAGCTAGGAGAAGTGCGGATGATAATACAATCAGAAACAAGTAACAAACTATATTACACGGGGTGGAGCTACTTCAGGAAAAGGTACATATACAAAATATTCTCCAAATGCGCTTTTTTAAAAAAATTCTCACCCAAGGACATGTTTATTGAGTTGAAAGAGAGGGGAAGGAAGAGAGAGAGAGAGAAACATCAATGTGAGAGAGAAACACAGATCAATGAATTGCCTCCCGTACTCGCCATGACCGTGGATCAAACTCGTAACCTGGGTACGTGCCCTGATCGGGAATCCAACCTGAAATCTTTTTCGTGTACAGGATAACACTCTAACCAACTGAGCCACTGGGCAGGAGTTCCAAATGCTTTTTTTAAAAATATAGTTCTCATACTTATAATTGGAATAGTTCAGGTTAGAGTTCCAGGTATTGTACAAATATTCCACCTTTGTTCAAGCTTTCTTGAAGGTAACACTAACTGTCCTTAGTCTTATAGAAAATATATATCAAGAATAAAAGAAATCATTGCAAAGAACAAAGCCAGGACTCCTGATGCTTGTTCCTGCTATGGACACTCTCTCATCTGAAAAAGTTCCAACTGTCTGGAATCTTCACTCTGAAATCTTAACAGGAAGAAGCCTTTCAGAAAGATGCTGCCTTTGGCAGTATGCATTGACCATGGCTGGGCTAAAAGTCTGCTTTTGCATTTTGCTGCTTTTATTTGAGAACTAGAGGCCTGGTGCACAAAAATTTGTGCACTCGCAGGGAAGGGGGGAATCCCTCAGCCTGGCCTGTGCCCACTCCCAGTCTGGGACCCCTTGAGGGATGTCTGACTGATGGCTTAGGCCTGCTCCCCATGGGGACTGAGCTGGCAGTCAGACATCCCTCTGGCAGCTTGGGAGCTCTAGAAGGGGCTTTTAATTTCTATTTCACCCTTGAGCTCCTTAGAGCTAAGAAACTTGTCTGCTCATTTGTAATGAACACATCCAGAGTCAACTTGAGACCATATAGTTGGGGATGATTTAAACCCATGCACAAGCCACAAGGTGTCAAGCTTAGGCACCCACATTTCCTTCCTTCCCAAACCCCATTGTTGAATGAACTTTGGAGCAGCAGATTTCTTCAATTAGCATCAAATCATTGCAGTTAGTCTCTCCTTAGTGCTCAGTGCACATAAAGTACTCATCTGTCTAATTTAGTCTCAGCCCAGGCTGACAAACAAGGTAAAAATAGCAAAATTTGTTATACTCCTTCATGTCTCGAAGGCCTGTGCACGGAGGCTCCTTCTCTTTAGTTGGATGTTTTCTCAGCCTGCAGAAGGAAGCTGCATCTAGATAGTGAGTTGTAGCAGTCTGCATCCTGGGGCTGCCCTTATCATTACTAAGACCCACATGATCGACACATTTGTTTATAAGATTAACATTGGTGAGTCTACAACCTTTGCAAGGCTCAATGGTCCAAAAGCTGTCTGCTGGACGCTACCCATAAGTAGAACCCCTGCAGCCTCTGCCTCTATAGAAACAGCTGTGCATCTCTGGGAAAAACCTGCCATAAACTGCAGTCACCATTATGCATGAATTAAAACTCAAAACGTCACCATCAGACTATAGCAGGAATCTGCCCATCTGTTAAGTCAGCTTGGCTAATACAAGTCTCTACAAACCACTAAGGTCAAACAAAATGTCTCACCGTTACACTCAAATCTAAACCCAAAGTCACCTGTCCCGACTTCATCAAAGCCATTACTTGTGTGTGTGTGTGTGTGTGTGTGTGTATTTCTGCCCCCTGATTCCACTTTGTTTGCTTTATTTCTAAATGTTAGCAGCCAATTAACCACTTTCGGGAATCTTCTTGAAGGTCCACCAAACAGTGCCCTTCTTCTCCTTCCAGGTCCTGAACACATTGAGAAAGAAAGTAAAAGGACAGGATAGAGGCAATGTCTGAACATCCCCATTCTTACCAAGAAAGCCTTCACTCAAGAACCAAATAGACCTTTTCATACTGGACCCCATCAGTAACGTCACAGCAACGCAGGGCCCCCACGAGGAGCGTTTTCATCGGCCATATTTAAGGAGGTGAGGGGAAGGTCGTGGTACTAGCTCTACTTCCAAGTATCAGATTCGCCTTCTCATGTTGTACTGTTTCATAATTCGAGAAAACCTGATTTTGTTCCCTGAACTGGAATTCAGCAGGAATTCAACAGCACCCCTCATCTACAATAAGAACTAAGTCAGTGGAATTGGCCCTTTACTTTTCTTATTAGGGTGTAACAAGCACCTTCAGTTAATTACAGAAGCTTTGCTTCATTTTTCCGGAAACACTGGTTAGGTCTGTTGTAAGTCAGCAGCCAATCGGCTTAGCTACTGCTGGTAAACAAGGGCCGGGCTCTGCTCTCAACCTGCTTAGATTTCTGGAAGCAACTGAATGGCACCCAGCCTGGAAGATTTGTTTTTTGTTGTTGCTGTTTTGTTGTTGTAGTTGTTGTAGTACTAGTTGTTGCTGTTGTGTGTGTGCATGTGTTTGTAGGTGGGTAGGGCAGTGGAGAGGGAAGAATTTAATGGAAAATATCTTTTTTTTTTAAATAGTGAGAACAGAGCTGCTGTAATAAAAATGTGCCTTTGGTTAGTAAATGTGAAATAAAATTAAAGGCACTGGCTGAAAGTTTACTGGGAAAACAAGGAAGGAATAAAAATATTGGAGAAAAATAATACTCTGAAATAGAATGGCTGTGGAAAAACAAATGACTAACACTGAAAAGTTGTAATTTGCTAAGAAAGTGTGACCTAATCTTTTCTAAATAGAGAGAAGAGGAACTAAGAAAGAGCAGAGATTTAGAAGTATGGTATCATATTTAAGGGAAAAAGTCTGCAAACAAAAGGGCAATAAAAGCAGTGTTCATCTAACATGAATGCTGAACTAGGTATTTTTTTTTTTTTTTACAATAAATTACCTAAGGGATTTTGTACTACTGTGTAATTTAAAAAGGCAGCTTTTTTTTGACATGCAAGAAAAATGTGGTAGAGGTTTTAAAGCTTATTATTATTTTAATTTTCAGTGAATGAAGACTTTTCTATCCAAATGTAAGCCTTTATCTTATGTAGTTACCATAATTCACAATCAATAATTATATTTAACTAGCAGCCTGGTGCACAAAATTCATGCATTGGGGGGAGGAGTCCCTCAACCCCACCTGCAGTCTCTCATAGTCCAGGAGCCCTTGGTGGACAACCCTCTTGCAATCTGAGATCCCTTGCTCCTTACTGCCTGCCTACTTGCTGCTCCTTAGTGCTGCCATGGGGCTGGGAAAGGCTCCTGCCACTGCCACTGCATTTGCCAGCCAAGTCCAGCTTCTGGCTGAGCAGCACAGCTCCTGTTTTGAGTGTGTGCCCCCTGTTGGTCAGTGTGCATCACAGTGACCGGTTGTTCTGGTCATTCCACCTTAATGGTCGCTTGGGTTTTTCTCAAATAGATAATAGAAAAACATATGGTTAAACTAAATGCAGTAAATTTATAAGCAGCTATCATTCGAAGTTGATTTTAGAATTAAAATAAGGTTATAAAGGAAAGGTAAGGAGGAAATAAATTTTCCAAGTTAAAACTTATCAAAATCTTTTCTCACCATTGATTACACTTTACAAAGAACAACTTTTATAAATGTTTATCAATTTAATGTTTGAATTTGGAGGAATTTATTAATTATGCAATTAAACTTTTTGACTTTTCAAAAACTCAGTCACCAAGAAGTCTGAATTATCTGTGGGAAATAAATAATGTGTAATTGAAATTCATATATGGTCAAAATTAACAATTTAGTTTTCTGAGATATACATATATATAAAATATATTTTATTGATTTTTTTTACAGAGAGGAAGGGAAAGAGATAGAGAGTTAGAAACATCAATGAGAGAGAAACATTGATCAGCTGCCTCCTGCGCACCACCTCTTGGGGATGTGCCTGCAACCAAGGTACATGCCCCTGACCAGAATCTAACCTGGGACCTTTCAGTTTACAGGCTGATGCTCTATCCTTGAGCCAACCTGGTTAGGGCATATGATACACTTTTTAAAAAGTAATAAATAAAACTCAGTTGTATCTTATTTCTCACTCTATAGGGTTGTAATATAATTAAAAGAGATAATATGGCATTGACCTAAATGTTTTACTCAAATTAATAATATTTTACTAAACAAAAAAAATTATGGTTAATGATTTGGGGAAATTCTAGATTGAGTAAAATTAAACAGAGATTTTAAATATACTACAGGGATTTTAAAATATTACAGAGATTTAAATATACTATTGAATATCTAAGACTTAAATATATTTCCCAATGGGTTTTACTGGATAACAGAATCTTTATTTTCAGAATATCTTTTAAGCTTAGCACCATACACACAGTATGTAGCTGTTATGTTACTTTTATTAGAGAGTCTTGTGAACAAGAAGAAAAGGGACCTGGATAAAAGGAAGCTAAATAATCAATGTCAAATGTGGTAGTCCTGGGTGCTACTTATCAATATCCAGTTCTCTCCTTCCCAGCTTGGCAAATACTGAACTTTCTAGTCATGAGTTTTCTGGAAGTGATGTGAGTCCCTTCTGGAGCGTTTTCATACTAAGGCAGACTCCGTAAAGCCCTCTTTCCCTTGACCACAACTCCTGCTTGTCAGCCTGGATCCCAGAATAAGGAAGAGCAGAAAATGGAGTAGAAGACTGAGGAGCAGATATCCCAGCTGACCTTTACTGGACAAAAGCAAGAAGACAAATTTGTTTGTTTTAAGTTGCTGAAATTTGGTGTTGCTTATTATCATAGCATATCTTAATTTATACTGAGAGCTCTGCCAAATGATATAAAAAAATATTTTATATTTTTAAACCTGGGAAATTATATCTTCATTGCTTAATAGAAAGAAAACTAGGTCAGAGTTTAATCAGTGTTAGATGGGCCAGAGTAGAGAAAACAAGGATCTAGAGCTTGGCTAGATCCACCAAGACAGCACAGATGATCAGGACGGCAGCTATAGAATGAATCAGCAGGAAGGTCAGGAAACAGAGTCTCACTCAGGGACACCTAAAGGTTGCCAAGAAAGCCTAACATGACCTGGCATTTGGGAACAGGCCCCAAAACTGGGATTGGGCATAAACAAAAGGAAAGCCTAGCCCAGCCAGTGTTGCTCAACCACTGAGCAACACCGGCTATGAACCAGAAGTTCACAGTTAGATTCCTAGTCAGAGCACATGCCCCGGGTTGTAGGCTCAATCTCCAGTAGGGGGGCATGCAGGAGGCAGCTGATCAATGATTATCTCTGATGTTTCTATCTCTTCCTCTTTCTTCATCTCTAAAGTCAATAAAAAAAATATAGATATATTTTCAAAAGAAAGCCTGTTTATTTGAACAGTATTTGAATTCTGTCCAAGATGATTACTCTATTGTTATTAAATACTAGAGGCCCTGTGCATAAATTTGTGCATGGGGGAGGGGTGTCTGGCTGGCCTGCCCCGATGGGGGCCCATTGGCCGGGCTGGCGAGGGGGGGGAGGTTGGCCAGCCGACCCTGCCCCTGATTGGGGTGATAGTGAAGGCTATTGGGGGTGGGGCTGGATGGGGCCCCAATCGGGCCGGTTGGTCGCCACAGTGCATGTCAGAGTGACTGGTCATTCTGGTCGCTTGGCTTTTATATATATAGATTCTCTGACTGAGTATATCTTCAATTTTAGAGATTGAAATGGGACTGAATCTGCATATTAAAAATAAATGACTCAAAATCAGAAGAACAGCAGAAAGGAGCTATTATAAAATTAAGGATTTTGTGAATGGCTTTAGAAAATAGAAGAATAGGATTTTGAAATAGATATCAGAAAAATGAGTTTCTACTGATGTACTACCTGTTAACTCTCTATGATGGAAAATATTGGGTTATGATGTGGTTATAGTTCTATCTTAAACTTCAGGGTATTTGGTAAAATATTTCAGCTAGAGTTCCCTTCATGGACTTCTATTACACTCGTAGTACCTTGTATGGATTTGGGTTGCCTTGACAAAATGAAGCTGGTTATGGCATATGTACTAGTTTTCTAGGGCTGCCATAATAAAGTAGTATAAGCTAGGTGGCTGAGACAACATAAATCTGTCTTAGTTTTAGAGGTAGAAATTCAAGATCAAGGTATTAGCAGGGTTGGTCCCTTCTGAGGTCTTTGAGGAAGAATCTGTTCCAAGTCTCCGATGGTTTTCTGGCAATCTTTGACATCCTTGGCTTTAGAAACATCCCCCTAATCTCTGCCTTTATATTTACATGACATTCTTCTTATAAGTATGTCTACCTCCAAATTTCCCTCCCCCCCCTTTTTTTTATTAGGACACCAGTGAAGTTGGAATAGAAGTCAAACCTACTCCAGTATAAACTCATTTTAATTTAACTATTAACATCTGCAATGGTCCTATTTCCAAAATAAGGTCACATGCTGGACTACTGGGGATTAAGACTCCAAGGTATAAATTTTGAGGGCAAACAATTAAACTCATAACAGCACACATCAAAGGAGAAGATTGTTTCTCACACCACACCTACTTATCCCTATTTTCTTTCTTTTGTGTGTCCAGCCTCTTACAGAAGCACTTACATGTTTATTTTTCTTTCCTGTACCATGAGCTTCTTAAGGTCAGAGACTACGCTATTTTAATCTGTCCAGCTCTTGTCACAGAGTAGAGTGGTCATATCTCCCCTGAACAAGTTACTGCAGCAGCCTCCTAATTTTATTCTCTCCTTCCTCTACTTTGGGCTCATCCATTCTCATTCTGCACAAACCTGTCCCTCATTAAAGAATGCCCTTTACCAGTGATCTATCTGGTGAACCCCATTCACTCTTCAAATCTCAGATCAAACACTACCGTCTCTAGTGCCTTCTGTGACGGACATTCCTGGGTAAAGCTGGGCGGTTAATCCCATTGCTTCCATATACCAATGTGCCTACCTGTGGCAAGCAGTAGGTACTCAATATATACTTGAGTATTTATTTTATTTATTATTTTTTGGGGGTAGAGATACTTTTATAAAACCATAACAATCATATTTTGGACATAACTTTGAATTTTATTTTACTTGAATTTCACAAAAGAAAAAGAAAGAGAAGTTGATGGAAAAGCTGAATTCATATAAAAATTTCCTCTAGATAAGAGACAATTCCCCTAAAATATCCCTTCAAGATTAAAAAAAAAAGAAACTGAGAATATTAAAGGTTGAAATTATTATGATTTTTTCCAAAGACATATTTTCCTTTTTGTATGTATAGACCAGTGGTTCTCAACCTTCCTAATGCCGCAACCCTTTAATACAGTTCATCACGTTGTAGTGATCCCCAACCATAAAATTGTGTTTTTTTTGCTACTTCATAACTGCAATTTTGCTACTGTTATGAATTATAATGTAAATATCTGATATGCAGGATGTATTTTCATTGTTACAAATTGAACATAATTAAAGCACAGTGATTAATCACAGAAACAATATGTAATCATATATGTGTTTTCCAATGATCTTAGGCGACCCCTGTGAAAGGGTTGTTCCACCCCCAAGGGAGTCGCGACCCACGGGTTGAGAACCGCTAGTAAGACTGACTTCTTGCTGTGAAAGATGAGTTTGTTGGTCCAGCTACACTGGCATGAACACACAGTTCTGAAAATATTGTGGCCCTTCTGTACCAGTTAGTAAATATCAGCCACTGGACTCTCCCAGGGCACTCCCTCTCTCCTGGCTGCCTCATCCCACTGCCAGGACCAACCCTAATCCCCATCTCTCCGGGACCCAGAGCTACAGAAGAAAGGGGACGCTGGTCCCCTCTCCCAGGTGCCTTCAACACGCACCACTTCGCTCCAAGTAGCTTAGTTTCATCTGTTTTATATAATGGCCATCAGGTAAGGCTTTGTTTGCGCAAAGTATTCAGAGTGAAAACAGCTTGCAAACCTCTGCTCAAGGTCAGACCTCAGGCCCTTGCAAGTTTGCAGTCAGGGTTTTCCGAGAATGGAGGCCTTTCTCCCTAACACTCTAGCTCCTTATGGAGTCAAGTGCATGTCTGCATCCTGGTGTAATTACCTTGCATACAAGTGGGCACCAGACACAGGCTGTGGGTATGGAGGTGATCCCTGAGCCGGCTCCAAATCACATGAGGCAGAAGGTGCTGGAGCCCAGGCTCAAGTGGAGGCAGCCGGAAGGGAG
>PVJC01010623.1:0-43289 GCA_004026665.1 Murina feae | reverse complement strand
ATTGACCTACCCAATGTGCTGAATACTTTATATATAACTTAATTTAATCCTATATTGTATAATTTAATTTCTTATAATTCTAAAAGCAAAGTGTTATAATATGAAATGTTGATACTAAAATATTAGTGCTTAGATTAAAGCAAAACAGGACCTAGAGCAGACATTTGTTAAGGAGAAGGGCCAGATTTTAAACCTGTGCCTGTGTGAGTTGTTAAGTCTTTCCACTTTTTAGTATGCTGTGCAACCTCCTCAGCCTTCTTGTCGGTCAGTGCACTCCTTATTGACTTCAACTCTTTCATAGAAATGGCTGCCCAGTGGATTTTTCACTGTAATTACTCTTCCCTCCACCTGCAAGTGGAAATTTCCCATATTGTCTTATGCTCACAGCCATCATCTAGGACACATTGTCTGGAGACCTGCTGTTATTTTTATTTTGAGCATGAAAGCTTTAATGATGTTCTTCATCTCCACCCTATGCCCCCTCATAGAAGTTCTAGTTATGACTGCAAAGGTGTTTGGTGAGAATTGATGTGTTAATGGTCTGTGCATGCAAAGGGTTCAGTAACATAAGAGCTTTTTGGAACCACAGACTGAACTCTCACAAACTTCCCAACACTTCATTTTCCAAGAATAGAACTCCTTGGTTACCCTCTTGTGGACTGTGCAGAAGACTTTATATAGGTCAGACCTATGGTATGAAGAAATTTAAGACTCCATAGCTTTTGTTTTTCTTATAAGAACCCACTTTCCTATGTAATTTCTTAGACCTTAAAAATAGTGACAAACTAAAGCACTTTGAACCATGCTTTAACAATTCCATTAGCTGACATTTGATTTTTAATTTCACCTCTAGACACTAACTCTTGGCTGACAAATTCATTACTTGGCAACCAAAATGCCCTTTTCATGGATTTGAACCAATGGAAATAGGGCAAAAGTGGTTCAGTCTCCAGCCAGGTACACAAAAGCTGGTTTAACTCACAGTGCAACCAATGTACAGTATATAGTTTATTTACACATTTGCCTAAGGCTTGCCCTAAAATTTTGGGAAGAAAATGTGTTTAGGCTTCTATCAGATGGCATCCTCTGAAAACCCTTTAGTCCAGTTTCTGGAAAACATGTTTCAAATTCCTTGGGGCAGCTTTGGTAGGTGTCATTCAGGAATAAAGCTGAGCAACTTTGGGTGCATACCAGAGTTGTCAAGAGGCACATAATAATGGGAACAGGGAAATCCATGAACACCAATGTCTTGGGCAAAAATGGATGGGAACAGGAGTAGCATGACCAGGAGTAGCATGACTAGGGCCTCTCAGGAAAAAACTCAGCACCTAGGGCCCTGATAAGCTCAGATCTTGGTGGAGGACCCAGTTCCAACTGCTGAGGGTCCAGGAGCACATGATTTATCTGTTGTCACGGGTCTGGCTCCCTCTCTCTTAGTGTTGAGCCCAATCTGCCTTTCCTGATTCTCTACCCTTTGACCTATTTCTACTCTCTTCCTCCATAAAATGACAGCATTTCCAATATTTACAAATACAGTTGTTAACATAAGTAATTTTAATCATTATAAATCAACAACGTTATGATGCACCCCATCAATATTTTTAAGGATCTTTCTCTGAGCTGCAGTTATTTAGAGAGTATTTTTATCCCCTGTCACTTTTCAGTATGTATGTGCTCAATGTTTCATTTTCATTGATCAATCCCTTAGCCCTCTGCCCCTTAATCCCCCACTTTAATCTCGTTTGATTATTTGCCTGTCGCTCCCAGTAGGGATTATGGTCTCTTTATACATTTGATTCCCAAGCCCAGCTCAGGGTACAGCACCTAATACACACTCAATACATATTTGATAAGTGATAAGGCATATCTTTTTGAATAGATGCTCTTGCCATGTACGTAAAACAGGCTTTGGGAATAAGGACACATATGTAATAACTTAATAAAAAATAACACACACACACACACACACACACACACAAAGCAGGCGTTGGGTTTGCAGAATGTCTTGAACTGCAGCCACATGTCTACTTAACCTTTTGATTTCAGGTAAGCTAGCCCTCTAAGTTCCAACTTTTTCAACTAAGCAGTGAAATTAAAAATACCTCCTTTTTTGTTATTGAGAGGATTGAAAAAGATACTTGTGTAAAACATCTGTCATGGTGAGTAGGATGTGATTACTGCTTAAAATGCAGCCTTCTTTTCACCTTTTCTGTAGTCTTCTGTCACTTCTCATAAATAACTATATTATTCAAAAATAAATTAGCTTTCTAACTGAGAAGATAATTTGACAATTTTCATCATATATCAACTAAAAATGGACATGTTGGTGAGGAAATTTAGTTGTTAGAATAAAGTGATCCATAAATGTAGACAGAAAATGAAATATACTGAATATGTCAAAAGTATCACTATCACTAAGCAAAATCATAATTCCACCGAGGTGTCTAAAAATTTGAAGGAGGACATTTTGACCCACTATTGTGACTGCAATGACATTTGGACATCCCTCCCCGACCCCCCCCCAATGCGGGTACCATCTTTTGTTTTATCTCATGCTCTTTTGCTTCTTGTTCAAAGAAATAAACACATATTTAAATTATTTTGTCCAATCAATAAAATATGGTTTGTAGAAATATGAGATAAATATAATTGACAGTGTTTAAAACAGAGCGTGTTAAAATTGGTTAGTTCCCAAAACAATGTGATTGAAACTAAAGATTCTTTAGAAACACTGACTGGGGGAAAATTGTACATAGAAATAATTATAATACCTCAAATTGCACAAAGTAAAATTTGTTGCTGACCAAAAAAGGATGGAGGACTAAATCTTGAAAAATTAGTTCTTGAAATCTTAAATTGAGAAAACTGGACTTGGTAAAAATGTAATAAAAGAACACATCTTTTCAGATTTCGGATTAAAAAAAATATTGAATTAAATCTTAGGTGTAACATTTATGTAGAAAAGAACTTGTCTTGATAAAAATAACTCTAATAAGAAATTGAAAAGGTAATGCAAAATAATTGTTTTAACCTGCTATATGTGTATTTGATGCAAAAATTATTCTATATAATAAAAGGGTAATATGCAAAATAACTGAACTGCTGGACAAACCATTGCTATGATATGCACTGACCACCAGGGGGAAGATGCTCAATGCAGGAGCTACCCCCTGGTGGTCAGGTCACTCCTACAGGGAGAGCGCTGCTTAGTGAAAAGATGGGCTGATGGTTGTGCCAGTGGCAGTGGCAGGAACCTTTCCTGCCTCCATGGCAACGCTAAGGATGTCCCATTGCTGGCTTAAGCCCCCTCCCTCTGGGGAGCAGGCCTAAGCCATCAGTCAGACATCCCCAGAGGGTTACTGGACTCCAAAAAAGGTGCAGGCCGGACTGAGAGACACCCCCCGCCACCCAGTTCATGAATGTTGTGCACCGGGCCTCTAGTATTATTATAATGGAGCACCCTCTAGCTGAGAACTCAGAACTGTTGCTATCATTCCAATGAGAATGTCCAAATTACTGAACATACAATGGAAATGTCTTTAGGTCAGATCAGAACATCTTCTACTTATCAAAACCAATTCAATATTTGGTCAAATAAAGATTTTTTAATAGATTGATATTTCTGAATATAATCATTGACTCATAGAAAATTTTACTAAAATAATTCCACTCAAAGATGGAATACTTTGCCTCTAAGAATAAAAAGTGTTTGATTAATAATTTGAAAGAATACTAAATTCTAAAACTTGGCAGTGGCAAAGAATTTCTTCTCTCTCTCTCTCTCTCTCTCTCTCTCTCTCTCTCTCTCTTGCACACACTCAATATGGCCACAACATTTGTAAATCTTGACTACCACAACATGCCTTGCTTACACCAATCACCAGGTTATGTGGTTGATAGAGCAATCACAGAGTTACATATGCTCAGTTGTCAACAAAATAATGGTTGGTTATTCATTAAAAAATATCTGACTCTTCAGAATCCTATTACACCATGGTATTATTTTTTGGATTTTTTAAAAAATAAATCTTTATTGTTCATATTATTACAGTTGTTCTATTCCCCCTCCCCCTCCCATAGCTTCCCTCCACTTGATTCCGACCCCACCCCATGTCTTTACCCCCCAACTGTCTTCGTCCATAGGTATACGATTTTTGTCCAGTCTCTTCCTACATCCCACACCTCCTTGCCCTTGAGAATTGTTAATCCACTCCCTTTCTATGCCCCTGATTCTATTTTGTTCTCCAGTTTATTCTGTTCATCAGATTTTTTATTCACTTGATTTTTAGATTCACTTGTTGATAGATATGTATTTGATGTCACTTTGTTGTTCATAATTTTTATCTTTACCTTTTTCTTCTTCTTTCTCTTCTTAAAGAATACCCTTCAGCATTTCATATAATACTGGTTTGGTGGTGATGACCTCCTTCAGCCCTTTCTTGTCTGTGAAGCTCTTTATCTGACCTTCAATTCTAAATGATAACTTTTCTGGGTAGAGTAATCTTGGTTGTAGGTTCTTGCTATTCATCACTTTGAATATTTCTTGCCACTCCCTTCTGGCCTGCATAGTTTCTGTTGAGAAGTCAGCTGACAGTCATATGGGTACTTGTAGGTAACTGTTTTTCTCCTGCTTTTAAGATTCTCTCTTTGTCTTTTGCCCTTGGCATTTTAATTATGATGTGTCTTGGTGTGGTCCTCTTTGGATTCCTTTTGTTTGGGATTCTCTGTGCTTCCTGGACTTGTAAGTCTATTTCTTTCACCAGGTATGGGAAGTTTTCTGTCATTATTTCTTTAAATAGGTTTTCAATATCTTGCAGATCTCTCTCTTCTTCTGGCACCTGTATAATTTGGATGTTGGTGCGCTTGAAGTTGTCCCAGAGGCTCCTTGCACTATCTTCATATTTTTGGATTCTTTTTTTCTTTTTCAGTTGGGTGTTTTTTGCTTCTTTGTATTTTACATCTTTGATTTTTGGGATCCTCTAGTCTGCTGTTGGATCTCTGTATATTATTCTTTATTTCAGTGGGTATGTTTAATTTCTAATTGGTCCTTTTTCATATCCTTGAGGGTCTCACTAAATTTCTCAGAGGCATCTAGAAGATTCTTGAGTAACCTTATAACTGTGGTTTTGAACTCTCTATCCAGTAGTTTGTTTTCCTCCATTTCTTTCGTTTGTAACCTGTTTCTTTGTCTCCGCATTTTGGCTGCTTCCCTGTGTTGATAGAGTGGTTTTGTGTGGTAGGTGTCCTATAGGGAGGGCCCAGTGGCTCAGCCTCCCCAATTACCTGAGGTTGTCACTCTTGGTGCACCCCTTTGTGGGCTGTGTGCACAGTCTTGTTGTAGTTAAGCCTTGGTTGCTGTTGGTATCACTGGGAGGAATTGACCACCAGGCCAATTGGCTGTGAGGACCAGCTGTATCTACAATGGGAAAAACGGCTGTGCTGGAGACACCCTTATGGGCAGGACTTGCTTCAGTGGGGCTTTGGTGCTCACTGAGTCTGCCCCCTTGAGTCTGTCTCTTATGGATGTGAAGAGTTTTAAACTGGTATGGTCTTACTCTGACCCCTGGGTACACTGGCTCTTGGATCTCCAAGGAGGTGCAAAGTCAGCCACTTTCTGAGGCCACCCAGCAGGAGCTACAGAGACATCTGCAGATACCTCCTCTTTGTTCAGGGTTTGGAGATGCCCAGATGAGGCCCAGCTGTGTAGCAGTGAAGGCTGCTGTCAAGCCTTAGGACTTCTTTTGGAAGCTCTGGGGTTCTCTGACCCAGCTGCAGTTTGTTAGGTTTTAGGCAGTGAGAGCACAGGCCATTCATATGCAAAAGCCACTGCGCACAGCTTGGGTGGGGTTGTAAATTGGGTGAGGGGGGGTCTCAGGGAATCACCAGGGCGGAGCAAGCAGCAGTGACTGCCTGTCAGCCCTGCATGGTAAAGGTCCCTGGGTCTCTGCGCCCCTGTGCAGGAACAATGATTGCTGCAAGCACCTCTGAGAGAAAGCTGCCCTCGTGTTCCTGTCCAATGCCAGACAGTCCAGTTTCTCCTCATATGAGTCTGGGTCCCCAGAGTCTCTCCTGGAACTGGAGTTCAGAGCAATCAGGAGCTTATATCTCCCTCTGGATTGAAAAAGAAAATGGCATGCCCAGTTGCCAGCCCATTTCACATGCGCCTTTGTACTTCCGCACCTCCTACCAGTCTCAAATGCACTTTTCTCTTTCCTTCTTGTTGTAGAACTTCCACTCAGCCAGCCTTCCTATGGTTCTGGATAATATCTGTTTTGTCTTTCAGTTGTATTTTTGATGTGGTTGTGCGAGGCCGAGGCAGCAAGTACAGGTGTGTACCTATGCCGCCATCTTGGTTACTCCAGTATTTTTTGGATTTTTAAAAATAGATTTGCATTGTTATGAACAAAAAAAATTTTTTTAATGTATTGTTATTGATTTTAGAGAGGAAGAAGAGACAGCAACATCAATGATGAGAATCATTGATTGGCTGCTTCCTGTATGCCCCCCACTGGGCACATGCCTTTGACCAGAATTGAACCCGGGACCCTTGAGTTCACAGGACGACACTCTCTCCACTGAGCCAAACTGGCTAGAGCTAAACAGACATTTTTCAATGAAACATAAAACACTGTTATGGAGATAGCAATCATTATCCTCACTTATGATATACTCTAATATCAATTACATGCTAATTGACTCTCTTTGAAATCATTTTACAGGTTACTCCTGAGTGGGTCAGAAAGAGTCACTACTTATTCCCAAATATACCATTTCAGCCACTGAATAGCTTTGCAACCTGTGTACCTATCCCGGTACATTTTTTAAATGAATGGAATTAGCACTAAAACATGATTTTATGGGCAGATGATAAAATTAGAAATGCTGCCTCCCTTTTGTGCGTCACATTCATAAAAGCCAACCTTGACAGAATTCCATTTTAAACTGGAAATATTGCTAAAAATAAGCCTGTAGTCCCTGACCATCAGTGGCAGGTTTTCAGTAAAGACTGCAGGCAGTTTGGGCACTGGCTTCAATACTGTAAATACAGACTCTTGGGAATAAAATCAGCTGCTGTAGTGAAGATTTTAATGGCCTATTGCATGTCAATAACAACAATAATGACAGCTAAAACAACAGGAGCAGTGGCATCAGTAACAGTTGACATGTACAGAGCCTTCATATTTAACTCACATAACAACCATATGAAGTACCTAATCCTATCTATTTCACAGACGAGGAGGTAGTACCTTAGAGAGGTAATTAATACACATAAACTGACAGATGCAAAGTAGGGGAGGCAGACTCTGAAGTCTGAACCTAGAACTCACATTCTTTAGGACTGTCATATAATATCGTATTCTGTGAGACCAAATATGGGTTCAAAGAGAGCTGTCAAGCTAAAGGTTAATTTCCAATACTTTCATCAGAGAAAAGGGACATAGAGTTCAAAAACTACATTAACTTTTATTTCTGTCTTTAATATTTCAGTGGAATGAATTTTCTGGTATCCAATGCCAGTGTGTTTAATTTTGGTGTAGGGAGCAGGGGCATTGACACATATACTGGATACAAATCCACTGTTTTTAGAAAGAGGGCCTTCATTAATCACTTTTTAAAAAACATATTTTATTGATTTTTTACAGAGAGGAAGGGACAGGGATAGAGAGTTAGAAATATCGATGAGAGAGAAACATTGATCAGCTGCCTCCTGCACACCACCCACTGGGGATGTGCCTGCAACCAAGGTACATGCCCTTGACCGGAATCGAACCCGGGACCCTCGAGCCCACAGGCCAATGATCTATCCAGTGAGCCAAACCAGCTAGGACATTCATTAATCATTTTTATCTCGAATGAAGTCATGGACTCTCAGTTTCTGAAGAAATAAAATTAGGTTTTGTCTTTGTCTTTTCTGACTAGTCTCAATGGCAAAAACCAAAACCGAAATGTCCATATAAAGGAGATTTTATCAACAAAGAGATTTTGTCAATAGCCTCCGTGGGGTCTTAGACTATGAAACACATCCTAATTATTTCTTCTGTTGGTGGCTAGTTGAAAAAACCCAAATACAGATCAAACACCCACATATTCATACATGACACAAGAGGCGAGAAGAGATACTGAAATTTTTTAGGCCAGATATCTAATTAGTTTAATGAAATGTTTAATTATCTTGTATTTCCTATGATGTATCTCTGATTATATTCATGTTGATAAAAATCTCAAATGGGGAAGTATCCTAATGGAAATTCTTTATAAATTTGGTATACCCCTTTATAATTCACCTAATCAGGGTAATAAACAGGAAAACTTTTCATTACTGCAAGTCTATAGTGTATGAGACCAATTTCCTACAAATAGCACATGCACTCCTTTTCATGAGGACTAAATCATGTGGCAAATATCATGAAAAGTATTTTCTGTGTTTCTCCCTTTTGAGTTTGTAATAAAATCCTTAAAATTCTATATAAATCAGGCCATGCCTTTTCTGGCCTTTGTTGTGTTTGAGGATTACATCAGCACATCTCAACCCGGCTTCCAGCCCATTATTTTAGTTTTACTTCTCTCTTTAGTCTCTCTGTCTCTGGGATAGCAAATAGGCAACCTATGTATGTGGGCTTAGGCCCACAAGTATTTTGGTTGGTTCTTATACTATGCTTTTCAAGTTCTGAATTACTTGTCAATGTTTAAATGTCAGAGATATTTACCAAAGAAATCTCCATTGACCAAAAAGTCCTGCTTCCCAAATTCTCTAGAAAAAGCAGATGTCACTTTTCATCAATGTTGGTGCCAGAGTCAGGTCATGGCTGGCTCCCACAGATGGGACTTGGGTTCTCCACTTCCTTCCTAACGTAACTTCACTAACCTTTACTTTAATACCTGTCTCGCTTCGCCCCATATGCTCTCCTCTTTCCCCTTTGGGCTTTTTAGTTGTGACCCCAGCTGTTCAAGATTTTTTTACTCTAAACAAATGCATGTCATCCACTCACTGTTGGAGTACATTGTGAAATTTTCTCCTTCCATGCATTTGTTCACACTGTCCCCTCACCTAAATGCTCTCTGATGAATCTTCCTCCAAAATAGTACTGATGTTTTGAAACCCATTTCAAATACCATCTTCATAGAGATTCAGTTCGAATCACTTCTATTTTCTAGTATTTAAAAAAATTAATTCTTGTGTCCACCTCGTGACTTTTTTTTTTTTGTTAATCCTCACCTGAGAATATTTTTTTCCCATTGACTCATAGAGAGAGTGGAAGGGAGGGAGGAAGACAGGAGGGGGGTGAGAGGGAGAGAGAGAGAGAGAGAGAGAGAGAGAGAGAGAGAGAGAAAGAGAGAGAGAGAGAGAGAGAAACATCGATGTGAGAGAGACACATTGGTTGCCTTCCACATTTGCCCTGACCAGGGCTGAGATCAAACCTGCAACCCAGGTACAATTCTTTTGACCACAAATCGAACCTGTGATCCTCCAGTGCTCAGGCTGATGCTCTAACCACCTCTAACAACACAGTACACTTCTAAAAGGCAGACTCTAATTTATAATTCTTTCTAGTGCTCATATCTTTGTCCTCCTTAAAGGCCTCAACAAGTATTTATTTTATAGTAAATATTGGAAACTTTGTAGGGTTTAAATGAAACTATCTCAAAGACAGTTCTTTTTCTCTTCTATTTTTCTCTATATCTATAAACTCTTAGGAAAATAATCTTCAGTTCATTAAATTGTCAGCTCTTTAAAAAGAGTTACTATGATCAATATAGTAACTAGAGAGAAATAATTGTATATTAAGCACATTTAGTGATGTCTTCTAAGACAGCAGTATAATTTTTATCCTGGTAATTGGACAATTCTGTTTGAAGAGTTAGAGATTTGAAGTCTTAAGTCTAAATGATTTTCCTCCAGAAAGGCATTCCAAGTGCAAATAAGATCTTGAGTAATTAATCTGTATTCAACTGGCCTTTTATGGGTTGAATTATAATCATTCTTACATTTCAAACAGAACATATAACAAAATCACACTGGAATGTAGGCTGTTTTTGTTTTGTATTTTTTTTTTTTTTTTGTATTTTGTTTAAGCGGCGGGTGGGGGGTGCGAAGTGGGCAACAGAAATGTTTACTGTGATTCTGGCAAGATTTTGAACTTAGATAATGTGCAAGTCTCTCTGACATAAACACCTGGAAATATGTAAAACTAAGAAGTGGCAAGTTTGTTAGCTAGTCGTGGTGGTGGTGGTAGTGCTGGTGCTGGTGTGCTGTTTGTTGGGAGCGAGGATGGGCAGCTCATTAGAATGATTCTATGGACTTGGTTTCCTGCCTGTATATGCACAAGAGAGAACAGTTAAATCGTACAAATACTGGAATTGACACCTGTAGACAACAAGGATAGTGAAAGTGCGGTACCTGCAGGAAGAAGGATAGAAAATAATTGCCCCAAAGATTACAAGATGACATGAAAATGTGAGTTTGAATAAAGTAGTCTCTTGAGAGTTTTTAAATTTCAAACTTGTGCTTGTATGCATTGGTGTCTGAAGGTGCACTATTCATGGGATACAAGAACTCTGAAACTAAGAAATGAAAAAAATTTGACCCTCAAGCAAGGGATAAGTCTACTGTATTTGACAACAAGAAAAAAACAAACAACTAAAAAATTCTGTCTATTCTCATACTTCAATGTGCACAGAATTTTTTTTAAAAAGGTCCATTGAAGAGGAGTTCATGGCAAAAATGTAAAAAATATTACAAAATGCATGAAAAATAACTTACTTTTGCAAGAGTTAGATGAACAGAAAATTAGTACATGATGAACTTACATTAATAAATAAAAGGGGGAAACACAATAAGAGTATATTTAAAATATTTAAATTCAATTCAGAAATTTGATCTAATAGACAAAAAAATAAGGAACTAGAACTCTAAAAAGGAAATTCAACACTATGGAAAATGAATAGAGATCTAAAAAAGCAGCAAATAAATTTCTATATATGTTTGATATAAAATAGTTAATAAAGACCTATAATATATGTGTAATTAACTTTAGCAATATGATTTAATGGATGTATGTACAACCTTGAACTATAGATAATATGCAAGAAATTATATGCACATTCTGTTTAAACATACAAAGAATGTATTCCAAATCAAGCCTTAACAAACACAAAAGAATCAGTATTATATAGACTAAATTCTGTGACAAGCAAGAATATAATTAGAAATCAATAATGAAGTCCTGTATAATCTGAATAACAATTTTTAAAGACTTCAACATTTAAAAAAATACAACATTAAATAGATTATTTATGAATGAAGAGAATTGAAAATTAGTGAGCTAAGTGTCTAATTTACCAAAGAGGAAACTAGAGTGGCCCCCAAAACTATGTAAGTATGTTCTTTCTTAGGAAAGTGGAAATGAACGTAAGAATTAGATACTATTGCATACTCTCCACTCTCCTCCCTACACCCAATTTTCACAAGTTTTAAGACACGGGTAACAATTGCTGGTGAAAATCTGGGGCAAGAATGCATACAGTACTGCCAAAGAATAAATTACTTCAGCTGCAGATACACACACCCTTTGAGCAAGTGTACTTCTACGTATCTTATCCAGAGACATTCTTGCATATGTGCACAACAAAACTTGTATTTGATTGCTGATTGCTTACCAATTATAATAGTGAGAGGTGCAAACAGCTCAGTAGGAAAATAATTGCCCCAAAGTTTACAAGGATGAGCAAATTGGCTTATTGTCAAATAGAATTCTATTACATAGTTAAAAATAAATATATAGGATTTACATCTGTGATTATAGTTTGTTTTTTAAAGCTCCGTGGAATGTAAAAAGTTACAAAGAAAGCAAGAAATCTCAGTTCCGGTGTAAACTATTTGTGTAATCTAGGGCAAGTTATTTAATCATATGCCTCAGTTTTCTGAGTATTGGGCTAATCATTTGGGGCTCATAGAATTGTGGCAGGATTATATGAATTAACTCATGTAATGTACCCAGAACAGTGTCTGGTACTAAGAAAAAGCCCTGTGCATGCCTACTATTCTCATCAGTATTATTACGACTACTACTCCCATTTGTAATGATGTATGTGGAGGTTAAAGGGACACAACAATAGCAAGCTGTTTTACTAATTTGTGTGGTAAAAGCATCTAAGAATAGTAAGGAGGAAGGTGCAAGTGGGAATGATATTTTAGTGGGACTTTGACTTTATCTGTAATATTGCATTGACTTGAAAATAGAAATTAAGCAAATATAGCAAAATGTTTAAAAAGATATAATTTCCCGAGGGTGTCTATTATATTCATTCTAAACATTTTTATAAATTAAAAATATTTACTAATTTATACAACAAATCTCCAGGGAATAAACTTTCTAAGCTTAGTTCCCTTTTTGTAAAATGTGGTTGAAAGTATCTGCCTCAATTTTGCAATAAAGATCAGCTGAACCCTGGCTGGTTTGGCTCAGTGGATAGAACGTTGGCCTGTGGACTGAAGGGTCCTGGGTTCGATTCTGGTCAGGGGCACATGCCAGGGTTGTGGGCTCGATCCTCAGTGTGTGGCGTGCAGGAGGCAGCCAATCAATGTTTCTATCTTTCCCTCTCCCTTCTCTGAAATAAAAAAAATATATTAAAAAAAAAAGATCAGCTGAGATAAGGCACATAAATATATTAAGTGTTGCACCATCCATGTAGTTTGTGCTTAATAAATGTTAAGCTAAATATTTATTTGATATAAATTATTTTTTAAAATGTAAAGAAAAAATAACTTTACAAGTAATTCCACTTCTCATTGAATTTATTTCCAATCTCTCTCTCTCTATTTCCCTTTTTGTCCTAAATAGGAATCAAGTAATATATAGAAATCCGCATCCTCAGTTCTTCACTTGAAATAGCCTGAACTTTCTCCCATGTCATTAAATAGTCATGAAAATCATGATGCTTAATGATCTATTATTTCTTACATTTGTGGTTTTTGGTGACCCCTTTTCCTGTTCTTTTCTCTGTGCTTCAGGCTTGGTGTGATTTATAAGGTATATGTGCTACTTTAACTACTATTTGATGGTGTCATTTAAATTTTCAAAAGCCCATTTAACTTATAGTTTTCTGCTTATTACCATTTTATTCATTAAAAAACTTTTAAACAAAAAATCTGTAACGACATACAGAACTAAAATAAATCCATGAAGAATTTTTAAAATTACAACTATTTTACCCTTTGTCTTCTTTTACAACTTTATTTTTATTGTTGATACTATTACAGATATCCCCTTTTCTCCTCCCCGCCCTTGCCCATCTCCAGTCAGCCCCTGACCTCTCTGGCCATCACCACACTGTTGTCTGTGTCCATGATTTATGCATATATACCTCCTTTCCCTACTTTCATCTCCAAGGTGGGAAATTTTGTATATTTTAAATTTTGTACATGATATTCTAGGTTGGAATATAAAAGCTAATGGGCCTGGGGAGGGGATTACCATTCTGTTTTAAAGCAATGTCTATGCAGTAGAGAAAAAATTGTTCCATTTTCTCAGATACCTAATCTCTGAATCAAAGGACACAGTGTGAGTATGGGAGAAAGGGCTTCCATTAGAGTGGTTCTCTTAAAAAACTCAAGTTGTTTGTTAATTATATTTAAAAATCCAATTCTATTTACCTGTCTTTTAGTGGAAATTTTTTTATTTCTTGTAATGATAAATGGTTGATCCTAATTTGCAGTGAACTTAAGATGTAACATTATGTCTTTATCCTGCCCTTCATATGAAAGTTATTGTGTAGATGGAAGAGGCTTCATTAAGGGTTGTTATTAAAAACATTTTTATCTGGATCCAACATTCTTAAATTTAGTGAGGGAGAGAAATAGGTAAAGAAAGGTAACTATCTTAAAAATACTGACATTCTGATTGTTTCCCCTGGAACTCACATTTTATTTTCTATTATTTCTTTAAAATGCTATCTTTACTCATCAGCACTGGGAATTAAAAGCTTTACGTTTGGATTTGTGGAAAGAATTAGATAAACTAAAAATTAATGTTTAAAAAGACATATCAGGTTAACCCTACTCACTCTTTAAAATAGGGGCCAGAAGCCACAAAAACCAGTTTCATATTTTTGGAAGTAGAACTGTGCATTTCTAGGCAGAAATAAATTCTTTTCAGAAATAGCTATGTTCAGAAATACCTTAGAGTAAAATAAAAAGTTTTGTTTCCCTCTTCTTCATATAAAAATAAGAAATTGAATCAGAAATAAAATTTGAACATTTTAATCACATTTTTCTACCTCCCATCTAAAGAGTGGTATTGCCTTTTCTCAATTTAAGAAATCATTACATTTCGTAAAAGTTACATTTGAAGTGAAATTATTAATTGAGCTTGTTTGCATCATAAAATTAGAAGTGCAATGGCTGTGGCTAAAATCCTCCAATGGTTAAGAATTTTAGGATGAAGTGGATGAAACAAAAGGGATTTCATGGGATGCATATTATTAAAACATGTTCTATTTTTGAGTTAGGGCAGCTCTGACCCAATTTTAACTTATTATGAAAGACATGTCAACAGACTCAAGTATTATTTCTTTAGCATACCTATGCTTCCGGAGTAAGACAGTTTTCTTAAAAGAATTGTTAGCTAAATCCTCTCCAAGTTGAAATCAATCTTAAAGACATTTTAGCTCTAAGATGCTTTCCTTTGTTTTGCTTACAAGGAGCCCATGAAAGAACATCACGGAATACACAATCTGTAAGTTTATGCAAACTATTTGTATGTGGGCATATGAATTTATCATGAGAGATCACAGCTCCCATTCATTTTCCAAAAGGGCTAGGACTCAAGGATTGAGACACACTAAGAATCAGTCAAGACCTCATTTCAAAGAGATAATTGGGACAGATAGGGCTTGATAAAATTTCCTAGGTCATACAGCTAATTAGTAGTACAACTGTGGTTAGAATAGATGATCCTAACTTTCTACCTAAGAATTTCTCTATTACACCATGTTCTTTTATGAAAAATATTTTTGAGGGCTTTGATTTAAAGTTTGGTTTGACTCTGTGGAGTACCAAGAATACAAAATAATGACTGTTAGTGATTCATAAAATATATTTTCAGTAAAATCTTCTAATGAAGTTAGAGTAAATATCTAATAAAAAAATTTTCTCAAACTAGTAGCCAAAAAAAGAGCATAGACTTAGATAAGTCAGGAAGATATTTATTAGTTCTTTAGATTATTATCTTCTAAAAACCTCAAATTAAGTAAAATTTATTAGACACATTTGAGACATCTATAAAATATTATTTTCAAGTCACCAGATTTTCTTATACCAATAACTGGAACAAAGTTAATGAAAAATGGATAGCAATCCATAAGCACAAAAATGTTTAGTGCTTAGGAGAAACCAAGATGGCAGCATAGGTAAATACCCAAAATTGCTACCTTGAACAACCAGTTAAAAATACAAAGAAAAGAAAACACAGACACCACCCAGAACCACAGGAAGGCTGGCTGAGTGGAAATCATACAACTAGAAGGGAAGAGGAAAACACATCGAGATTCAGAGGAGGTGCAGAAGTAAAGTGCAGAGGTACAGAGGCGCCCACAGAAAGGGCTGGCAAATGAGGACGCGGTTGTCTTTTTCAATCCAGAGGGAGGCACAAGCTCCCAACGGCTCTAAACTCCAGTTCCAGGTGAGTTTCTGGGGATCCAGACTCACACGGGGAGAAACTGGACTATTTGGCATTGGGAGGAACTCCAGAGTGGCTTTCTCTCAGCAGTGCTTTCAGCGATTACCACAGGACACTGAGACCTAGGGCTTCTTAGGGCATGCTGTGAGGATCTGCCATAGCTGTTTGCTCTGCCCTGTTGATTCCCTGAGACCCCACCCCACCCAAGCTGTTAGCAGAGGCTTTTGCATATGAAAGGCCTGTCCCTTTGCAATCTACAATTACCTAACAAACTGCAGTGGAGTCAGACAGAAGCAGGACATCCAAAAGAAGGCCCAAGGCCCCACAGAAGCCTGCATTGCTTCACAGCTGGGCTTCATCTGGGCACCTCCAAACCACAAACAGAGAAGAGGAATCTGCAGAACTCTCTATAGCTCCTGCTGGGTAGCCTCAGGCAGAGGCTAAATTAGCACCTCCTTAGAGATCCAAGAGCCAGTGAACCCAGTGGTCAGAGTGGAACCATCCAGACTACAACACTTCAGATCTATAAGGGACACACTCTGGTGGCAGATTCAGTGAGCACCAAAGCCCCACTGAAGCAAGTCTTGCCCCATAAGGGTGTCTCCAGCACAGAAGTTCTCCCACCGTAGACACAACTGATTCTCACAGCCAAGTGGACTTGAGGTAAATTCCTCCCAGTGATACCCATAACAATCAAGGCTTAACTATAACAAGACTGTGTACAAAGCCCCCAAAGGGGGGCACCAAGAGTGTCCACCTCAGGTAATTGGGGAGGCTGAGCCACTGGGCCCTATAGGACACCTAGCACAGAAAGCCACCCTATCAAGACAGGGAAGGAGCCAAAATGCGGAGACAGAGACAGATCACAAATGACAGAAATGGAGGAAAGCAAACTTCTAGATAGAGTTCAAAATGAGGGTTTTAAGGTTTTTCAAGAATTTTCTAGAAACTGCCGGTAAATTTAGTGAGACCCTCAATAAATCTAGTGAGACCCTCAAGGATATGAAAAGGGACCAACTAGAAATTAAGCATACACTGACTGAAATAAGAATATTATACAGAGATCCAACAGCAGACTAGAGGATCGCAAGAATCAAGTCAAAGATTTGAAATACGAAGAAGCAAAAAGCACCCAACTGAAAAAGCAAAAAGAAAAAAGAGTCTAAAAATATGAAGATAGTGTAAGGAACCTCTAGGACAACTTTAAGTGTACCAACATCAGAATTATAGGGGTGCTAGAAGAAGAGAGCAAGGTATTAAAAACCTATTTGAAGAAATAATAACAGAAAACGTCCTCTATCTGGTGAAAGAAATACACTTACAAGTCCAGGAAGCACAGAGAATCCGAAATAAAAGGAATCCAAAGAGGACCACACCAAGACACATCATAATTAAAATGCCAAGAGCAAAAGACAAAGAGAGAATCTTAAAAGCAGCAAGAGAAAAACAGTTAGTTACCCACAAGGGAGTACCCATATGACTGTCAGCTGATTTCTCAACAGAAACTATGCAGGCCAGAAGGAACTGGCAAGAAATATTCTAAGTGATGAATAGCAAGAACCTACAACCAAGATTACCCAGAAAAGTTATCATTTAGAATTGAAGGTCAGATAAAGAGCTTCACAGATAAGAAAAAGCTAAAGGAGTTCATTACCACCGAACCAATATTATATGAAATGGTGAAAGATATCCTTTAAGAAGAGGAAGAAAAAGAAAAAGGTAAAGATAAAAATTATGAACAACAAAGACATATCTATCAAGTGATCCTAAAAATCAAGTGAATAAAATATCTAATGAACAGAGTAAACTGGTGAATATAATAGAATCATGGCATAGAAAGGGAGTGGACTGACAATTCTTGGGGGGTGGGGAAGGTGTGGGGGGGGGTGGGAAGAGACTGGACAAATATTGTACACCTATGGATGAGGACAGAGGGGGGAGGTGTAAGGGAAGAGGGTGGGGTGGGAACCTGGTGGAGAGGAGCTATGGGGGGGAAAAAAGAGGAACTAGTGTAATAATCTGAATAAAGATTTAATAAAAATAATAATAAAATGTATAGCGCTTAGAAATAAACTTAATAAGAAATATGTGCAACCCATAGAGATCAAATATTATAACCTTGGATGGTAAAAATATCTTTGTGTTATAAAAGCATTAATTTCCCCAAATTAATTTCTGAAATGAACTGCAATTAAAAAGCCATTTAGATTTGGGGCAAGGGTGTAGTTTTTCTTATATTGATCTGAGTAAATGGCTAGAATGGCCTGCTCTGCTTTATGTACCAAAATTGAAACAGTATAATAATTAAAATTCTGCAATATTGGCATAAAATTAGACTGTCAGTGAAGAGAAATGAAATCTAGTAAGCCTAATAATTATGATTAAAATGCCATATTTAATTAGTGGTAATAAATGGAATACATGATAAATGATACTGGGAAATGAGTAAGGGATTTAAAATATGAATACCTACCTACCTACCTACCTACCTACATACTTATAAACATACATATGTAAAGTTCGCTCCTCCTCTGATCACCAAAAGTCAACCTCTTTTCTTTTGGATGCTCACCTTACCTTTTGGGCCTCCCTAAATTTAGTGCTTTCTGTGTGAGATATGTCTCCAACCTTGAACTCATTTAAGAACAGTAGCACTTGGCACTCCCTGAGCCAGAGACTTATTAATGTCCCTAATCTTCACAACCAGACAACTCAGGAAATGACTGTAAGAAGAATGCAGGTATTTTAGGATAGAGGGTTATAGTCTTGACAAATTTTCATTTTTGAAAAATTCTTGTGGATGACATAAATTAAAAAATGTGTTTATGTGTCAACATTTCAAATTCATTTATGCAGAATTATGTAACACTTGGAAAATTTCCCTTAAGCTCCCATGTATGATGGGGACACAACATTTTACAAATTATTTTTGAAACTACCCAGTCCTTATAAATTATATTTGTATTTATCTAGAATAAATATCACAAATTGTCAAGGTATACTAAATGTGGAAAGCTTGTCATTATGATAGCCATTTCTCTCTTTCTTAAAGAAAAAAAAAAGGGAGGATTCTTTTCCTAGTAAATTGCCACCTAAAATACAAATGATCATTTTCTTATGATTTAAAATATTGTAACGATTGGCCATAGACCAGTTGCCTAGTGACTTGTTCTTACCAGCCCGGCATTGGGTATGTCAAGGTAAGATCACACATTACTTATCTAAACACTTCTACAGCCTTGCTGGACATTTAAAACAGCAAACCAGTTGAAAGCTTAATCCAAAACTCCAAAAAAAAAATAAAAATATTGTTCTAGAAATCTTTCTCAAAAGAAATTACTTGTGAAGAGAGTGACAAATTGACAGAGGACATATGTTATAGATGCCTCTTTCACTTCCTCCAAGTTCTAGACAATCTTCCTTTTCACTTAAAAATGGAAAATGCGACAAATGTAAGCCCTTACCAACTTCCCACTTCAGAAGGCTGTTGTCTTCCCTCTCCATTTTTCCAATGACATACCAGATACACGCCATCCAGTGTGCAAGGAGCGCAAACATGGACATGAGCAGAGTCAGGACGATTGTGCTATGTTGGGAATAACGGTCCAACTTCTGCAGGAGACGCAAAAGACGCAGCAGCCGAACCGTCTTCAGCAGATGCACGAGAGAGACCTGTGGCAGGAGACAGGGCAACACAACTTGGCATTAAAGGGTTTACCTCATGCTGAGACAAATTCTTGATCTTATAGCCATTCTGGAAAGTTCTTGAAATTAAGTATAATCATGACTCCATTTGTACGACCATTTCCATATCATCTCTTGACATGTATTAGGAAGTGAAAAGAGGAAGAAGGATAAGGCAGTTTTTTCCTTTGGATAAATACTTATCTTCTTTAAGATTTATTTCTTTTTCTCTACCTGATTGTTTGAATATAATTTTATTTATTCTGATACACAACTGAAACACATTATGATATCAGAATTGTACATTAGACACCTCATACCCTTACATACATTTTCTTTCAATCCCATGTTCCCTCCTCTGTGGAAGGGAATTCTTTATAACAGTAATTGGTAGAGACTGAAGTAAAAGCCTGTAAAGTGGTAATAAAAGTAACTTAGGTCCTAACCGGTTTGGCTCAGTGGATAAAGCTTCGGCCTGTGGACTCAACGGTCCCAGGTTCGATTCCGGTCAAGGTCATGTACCTTGGTTGTGGGCACATCCCTAGTAGGGGGTGTGCAGGAGGCAGCTGATCAATGTTTCTCTCTCATCGATGTTTCTCACTCTCTATCCCTCCCTCTTCCTCTCTGTAAAAAAATCAATAAAATATACTTTTAAAAAAAGTAACTTAGGATTTTGAAAAATGATTAGAACTGTAAAACTTGACTAAGTTCTGCTCACAAGTATAGTAGTGCCTCCCTCTTTATGTGCTATAGTTTCTTCCTTCTAATAATATCAAGAAAGAAAACATTTGTCTGAGCACTTACAATTCTCAAATATTTCCAGTGAACCAAAAGCAAAGGGAACAAAACAGTTTAGACAATCTCCCAGGTTCTGGCTTTGCATGCACTAAAGCATTAGACTTGGAACTAAAGGTTATTTCCCTGACTTTAGGGCCCAACTGAAAAGTGTGCACCATTTGCGTTCACCGGAATGGTGCATGGCACTATTAACAGCATTGGTGATGCACTAATATATACTCCCTTCACACCTTCAAAGAGCCTCCTAAAATAAAAAAGGTAAGTAAAATATTAATCATGCAAATAGAGTTTGATTTTTTCCCCCACCTTATCTAATTTTTTGGAGGTGGGGGGTGATAAATAGGGGAGAAGGAATTGATTTGTATGACTATACCAAATAACACTTTTCCTTTAAAGACAAAATCATAAACAGGGCATAATCTTTTAGAAGTTTGCCTTGTAATTAGCTGGAGTCAGTCAACTTATAGCTTCTTTCCACTAGCCATTTTCCTTTATCTCTAAGAAAAATATACATAGATCAAGGCCTAACACATAGTATGTACTCAATAAATATTTAAGTGAGTGGATTAGCTATTAAGTTAAGATACAAATACTCCAAAATTAGTATAATACTGTATATTCACTAAAAGTGTTTTCAGTTGTAATCTTATAAAATATAACAAAATCATAAGATCAGTGAAGAACTTGTCAGCTAGCTATGCTCTTTTATTGCTTGTCATATTACTTTTTTTCTAGCCTATTACTTCTCCAGTTGATTATAAGTCTGATGATTATATGCTAGGACTTTGCACTTCTTACTTTGTAGCTTAGAGAAGTTACCAGGGGTGGAGTTTATTTTATAGATAAATTTGATAGATGACATTTTTGTAACTAAAATGAAACCTGGAACACAAGTCCCTAATGGAGGAAGCCATCTGTTATGCACAGAACTGTGCCCTCCAAATATCCTATGTCAAAGCCCTAGCCCTCAATGTGATGGTATTTGGAGATGGAGCCTTTAGAAGGTAATTTGGTTTAATGAGTTCATGAAGGTGGGGTCCTCATGATGGGATTAGTGCCCTTATGAGAAGAGCCCAGATTGCTCTCTCATGTGCTCTCTTTCTCTTCCCCTCCCTTGTCCTCATCTCTCCTCTCCTTTCCTTCATCATGAGGGCACATGAAGAAGACAGCTGTCTATAAGCCAGAAAGAGAGCCCTTACCCAGAACCAAATTGGCCGGGACCTTGAGCTTAGACTTTCTAGCCTTCAGAACTGTGAGAAATAAATTTATGTTGTTTAAGCTACTCAGTTTATAATGTTTTGTTATAGCAGGCTGAGCAGGCTAAGACACCATTTGAACACATAATATTGATGCAGGCAATCTTCTGTTTTCTCTGATCAGGACGGGGGTGTTTGAGGAACAACGTGGAACTGTCCTTACATGAGAACAATAGTCATTTGCAAAGACAAGAAACATGGTCTAGCCTGAGTGTCCAGGGTAGGCAGCCCCAATAATTTTGCTGGCATTTTAAAAAATTACACTTATTCCTTTTAGAGTGAACAGCTTCCTGCTATAAATGTGAATTTTGGCTCCAATGAATGACAGAAAAAAGAAGCGCATTTATTTATTAATTTTTAATTTTTATATATATTTTATTGATTTTTTACAGAGAGGAAGGGAGAGGGATAGAGAGTTAGAAACATCAATGAAAGAGAAACATTGATCAGCTACCTCCTGCACACCACCCACTGGGGATGTGCCTGCAACCAAGGTACATGCCCTTGACCGGAATTGAACCCGGGACCCTTGAGTCCGCAGGCTGATGCTCTATTCACTGAGCAAAACCAGTTAGGGCAAGAAGTGCATTTAATATGAATGGAAATATATAATCTGAAAAAAGGAAAGGATTCTTTTTACTGTTGGGATGCTGTACTGAATTTTTCACTGATGGAAATTATAAGCTGCTTGTAGACAGGTGCAAGACTCATTCATTCATCAAACCCCCCTATCAAATGATAACTCCCTTTATTACAAGTGGATATCACTATCTCCTGGCTATCAACTAGGGAGAAGAAAAAGAAAGGAGGAGAGAAGGAGGGAGGATAGGAGGGAAAACGGGAGTGAGGGGGGCAGAAAAGGGGAGAGAGAGAGAGAGATAGAGAGAGAGAGAAGAGCTAATTAATATATACTAAGGTCTTTCTAACAAGGTATTGTATAGAAATGTTGCCTTTTTAGGCTGCTCAAAAACCCTGAAGAGATTTTAATGCTTATTTTATACATATTTTGATAACTTTCCCAAGGAAGTAACTCATGATAAGTGATAAACTAGGATTTGTACTTTTGCATTTTTTCACTCTATCATACTTCTATGTTTCATTCATAACTTTATCTCTCATAGGGCCTTTCATAGGGCTTGTATATAGTAAATTTTAATAAATAAATTGTGAGCTATATATAGAAAACATTTGCCATTAACAGTTCTAGACAGAACTAAAGCTAAAACATACATTTTTGATGGTTGTATTTTTCAATGTCACCTATAGAGATACATTAACTGGATACATTTTAGATCTGGAAGACAATACCTTTGTCTGTTTCTTCTTTTCTTTTTATATTGCTGTGCAGTATAACAATGGCAGAACATAAATTATTCCTCATAATTTATGTTTCCTGGGAAGTAAATATAATACTTTGAACAGCTTTTATATTCAAACTAGAATATTTCAACCTAATTAATTTATTTGGGGGAATATTAAATTTATGTATCCTTACTCTTGTGAAAAGCAAAAAAAAAATATATTACTGATAAGAAAGATTTCTTCATTTCTTCCTCTTTTACTTTCTGACATAGACGTTAATCTACAACTTGCATTCTTTCTAAAGCATTCATACCAGATTTAATAAGTCAGAATGAGAGACAGAAGTGTATAGGAGTGCAGTGAAAGTGTATAGGTGTTTAAAATTCATCAAGAGATTTAAATTTTTCATAAATCTTTTATTTGTGTTAATTTTA
Organism: Murina feae; assembly: GCA_004026665.1. NCBI lineage: Eukaryota > Metazoa > Chordata > Mammalia > Chiroptera > Vespertilionidae > Murina > Murina feae. Next base: position 20,138 of record PVJC01010623.1, on the reverse strand, counting down.
GGCAACAAGGATGTAGATATGTAAATATGTTATATATTTCTATTTTATATCATATATTTAAAATTGTCCTCTTTGTCCAGTGTCCAAAGAGAAATAGAACATAAAAATATTATTAGTATTTAGTAGCAAAGAAGCAATTTAATTTAGAGCACAGTCTATTAACCACTATTTATTTAACAAATCCAGGAGAATTTGGAAACATTTTATTAGCATTTTGTGAATCATTCTCCCTTTTTTTTTTTTTTTCAGTATAGCAAAGCCTGGTTCTACTCATTACTAATTCGGATTAACTCTTAACCAGTTAAAAATTTGGATTAACTATTAACCGGTTGACAATGCGGATTTTGTAATCAAAGAAAACATGATAATTTCAAGAGAAACATCAAAAGTGCTTTATTCAAAGTAATGTCTATCACTGGCTACACATTTTCTCCATCTTTCAGGTAATTTGTGGATACTGTCCCAATAGAACTTTTCTTGTTTTGAGGCAGACCAGTCAGAGACCCAATTTTCCACTTCTTCATACGTTTTGAAGTGCTGCTCAGAAAGTGTGTGTGCCATTGATCAGAACAAGTAATCTGAGGGAGCAAGGTCTGGTGAATATGGTGGGTGGGTTAATACCTCCCAGGCGAGATCTTTTACTGTGTTTCTAACTGGTTTGAAGTGTGTGATGGTGCGTATCATGAAGCAAAATTATTTTGCCATGTCTTCTGGCCCATCTGGTCGTTCATGATCAAAGCGTTGTTCAAATTGATTATTTGTTGTCTATAGCAATCAGTATTAATGGTTTCACATGCTTTTAGAAGCTCATAATATACCACACCTTCCTGATCTCACCAAACGCAGAGTATTGTGTTCTTTCTGAAGCGATTTGGCCTTGCAGTTGATGTTGATAGTTTATCTGGATCAACCCATGATTTTGTGTGTTTGGGATTCTCCAAATAAATCCACTTTTCATCGCCAGTCACAATCTGATGCAAAAAAGACTTTCTTTTGTGCAGTTGTAGCAACATTTTACTGATGACTTTTCGGTTTTCCATTTGTCTTTTGTTATATTGATGTGACACCTCTTTTCCTTCCTTTAAAATCTTTCCCATTGCTTGTAAATGATCAGAAATTGTTTGCTGAGCAACGCTTAATCTTTCAGCAAGTTGTTTTTTTAGTTTGACACGCATCTTCATCCAATAATGCTTGTAATTACTGGTCTTCAAACTTTTTTGGTTGACCTGGACGTTCTTAGTCTTTCACATTGAAATCATCATGTTTAAAGTATTTAAACCAGCGTTCACAAGTATCTTGAGATGGAGCATGTTCACCATAAGCTTCCCGAAGTATATGATAACTTTCAGCAGCACTTTTCTTCAAAATAATGAATTAAAACCCCCCTCAAATGCTTTTTTGGGGCATGAAATTAAAAATATCTATGATGTTAACACCTTCAGAAAATTTGACATATGAAGTTTTGAACCTTGCTGTCAATATGACAAAATAGCATACATATCAAATTGCATATATATCAACATATGTGCAACTCCATCCATAGGAAAAAAAATCTGCATTATTAACTGGTACACCTAGTACACTTTCATTATAGTACGCTTATGTAGTCAAATTCAACCTTAAAAAGCAATTTAAGAAACCTGGATAACAACTCAATGTAGCACTGACTGATATTAATACTGAATTTCCCCCAGAGCTTTCATTTCAGTTGAGTTATAAACCTCTTAAAGAGGTTGACACCTTCACTTTCCAACTTAAGAAAAAAAAATACTCTTGTACATGAAATTAACAAATGACAAATATGTACTAGTCAGGATTACAGTTCAATCTTCATTCTGAAGTTGATATCAATTGGATTTGAAATATTGATCACTTCAATATTGAAAACTATGCTTTCACATTCTTAATAGGAAATATTTCTACAGGAGGTTGCTAACTGCATAGAAAATATGTTTAATTAGAATTAATGTTTAATAAATTTTTTTTCCAGTTAAAATTGTTTATGCTAGCAGCAAATTGCATTACTGGTCCAAAAATTCTATTATACCTTCCCAAAACTCTGTTTATAAGACAGCACTTAATCTTGTAAGGATATCAATCATTAAATAATAAAAATTATTATTACTACAAGTAAGAAATACTTTTTTCTCTTTGTGGAGACATAATTATAAAGGCTTTTGATGAAAAAAGAGATGTTACAAATACAGGATGTCACCCTAAAATGTATACACACTTAATTGCTGATAGCTCAATTGATGTTTCTTTTCAGATATAACCCATTGGAAATAATAATTATCCAAATTGTGTACACATTATTTTGAGACACCCTATATTAATAACAAAGAGAACTCAAGTTGGTCATTGTGTCATTTAGGTTTCTGCCTAATGCAACATTTTTACAAAGACTTCCAAAAAGTAGTTGAATTTTCTTATTTTAATTTTATCATTTTTCTCTATCTTGATTGGTCTTCTGTTTGTTTTGCCAGTGAATAATAAAATACTCAAGAAGTAAGAATAAAGGTCATAAAAGTAAAAGAAATCTTCAAACTCTCCACCAATTTCTAGAGGCAAATATCTGCCCAAGCAAGATAAAGTTATGCTATAGCTTTATAGATGGCTTCCTTATCAAAGGGTCTGTATTGCTGATAAATTTAGACATTTTGTGTAGCCTTGTTCTTGGTGTTTAAAGAACTAGAAACAGGTAATGCAAATTTCAAGAGGAAATTCTTCCTCAAGTGGAGAATCTGACCTGCATATCATTGGGTACCTTGGCATCTTGATTAACAAGGACATCAAATCTTGGTTGCCAAATTGCCACAAATGTTTAAAACCTGAACATGTGAAAAACACAGGGGTAAACCAGCCGTCTGGGTCATGTGCAAGGAAAGTCTTTCCTTACTCACCACTGTGACGTTGAAAGCATACAGGAGATCGAAGGGCAGAGCAGCGATCAAATCAATGATGAACCAAGTTGTGACATAGTGGATGCAAATTGATCTTGCTTCAAAGATAACTTGGCCAGACTTGCTGACATAGGTTGTTCGGAAATTTAAAATAATATCTGCTTGGGAAAAAAAATGATAGAGAAGAAGAGGAAGGAAGAGAGAGAGAGAATAAGGAAAGACAAAGGGGAACAGTGGAAGGACAAAAGGGAGACAGAGGCATGGAGGAAGGGAGGAAGAAAATTGTATAAAATTAAGTAAAGGTAGACAAATGGTAACCTCTTAGCAATCAATTTCAGATTGATAACATCCAAAATAATCTTCTTGGCAGATCCAGTACAACTTAACAAACATGTATTAAGAGGGGTAAAAATAGTAATATTTTTTGAGCACTTAATACATTCCAGACATTATGAAGCGAATGCTAAGTTTTGACTTACATATTGGATGAATTGAAATACTCATTATAGCCAATTTAAACCATTGAACATCAGCAGAATAGTGTTGTATAAGGTTAGAAATTTGTTGATGATGATGACAAGGATAAACCACACAATAGTGTGCACTTTATGTATATAATTTTTACTTTTCACTTTATATTCACATTTCTGGAAGGCAGAATTCTAAGATGACCATCCAGGATCCTCATCCTCATATTATCTTTTTCCCTGAGTAAGGGTGAAACCTGTGAACATGAGGAGATATGCAGCCATGATCATGTTGCAGTATATGACTAAAGGGTACCATTGCTGATCAGGTACCATTGTAAGCAGAGTTTTTTTCAGCTGATGGGAAGGGATTAAGAGCCAGTGAGACATTCTTGCTTGACTGGAAAAAGGCAACTGTCTGGGTGAAAAGAGCCACCTGGCAGAGAACAGTATGCAGTTCTCCAGTTGCTAAGAACAGCCCTTAGGTGACATTAAGTGAGAAATGGGAACATCAGTCCTACAACCATTAGGAAATTAACTCTTTCAACAGTCACATGAGCTTGGAAGAGGATTCTGGGCTCCAGAAAGAACACAGCTTAGCTAACACCTTGATTTCAGCCACGCGTAATTCTGAGCAGAGAATAAAACTAAGCCATGCCTGGACTTCTGACCAATAGAAATTATGAGATAATAATTGGGTGGTGTTTTAAGACATTACGTTTGTGGTGATTTGCTCTGCAGCAGTAACAAACTAATACAATATTTATTATGCCATTTGACTTTTATAGCATTGTGAGGTGAGATAATCTAGGGATTATGACAAGACTGATTACTATTATGTATTATAGATAACACATATGTTCTTAGCATGAAGCCAGTAGTGTTCTAGGTGCTTCAGAATCATAAATCTCATGGACTCCTTACAGCAATGCTAAGATGTAGGGGCTTCCATGAACTCTTTTACAGATGAGAAAAATGAGGCACATAAGAGGTCAAGTAACTTGTTCAGGGTTACACAGATGATGAAACGAAAGCACAGGATTAAACTCCTCATCTAGTTGGTGAAAGATCCAGACTCAAACCCCAGTCTCCTGAAACTTCTGATTCAGCACTTTAAGCATTGGTGCCTTAAGCGAGGCCAATCACGTCACTTGTCTGGAAGCTTGTTCCAGGTGACTCAAAACAAAACAAAAATCGCTCTAGTTTGTTGTGAAGCCTAACTTTAAAATATAATATTGTTAAAAGATTATTACATTTTGTCCAAAGCTAAAATGATCAAAATACTTCCATTGTTAATATTGAAAATATGAAAGGTTGAAGCTAGTGGATAAACTACTCACAAAGGTTTGAAGATAATCCCGAGATGATTTCCACTGCAGAGTGAAAACGCTATGATGGCAAGTACCAAAGCATCAGTGAAGCATGGCTACTATAAGGAGCACAGTGGAATGCCATGAGGTTGTTATGGTAGCACATGAACTTTTTTTCTTTCCCTTTAACTTTCTAGACTCTGCATTAGCAAAGCAATTTAACAAGTCAGATCACCAGCTGTAGAAATCAAGCAGAGATTTCAACTTAATGGTTCCCAAAAGAAAGCTCAGGTTAGGCGTTTAGGTTTTCATTTTAGGAGTGAGCAATCCAAATGTTTACCAAGCTTTGGTTTCTAAAACAGAAGCTAAGCCCTGACCGGTTTGGCTAAGTGGATAGAGCGTCGACCTGCGGACTCAAGGGTCCCAGGTTCGATTCCAGTCAAGGGCATGTGCCTTGGTTGCGGGCACATCCCCAGTGGGGAGTGTGCAGGAGGCAGCTGATCCATGTTTCTCTCTCATCGATGTTTCTAACTCTCTATCCTTTTCTCTTCCTCTCTGTGAAAAATCAATAAAATATATTTTAAAAAAACACCCAGAAGCTAAGGTAAGTTTAGAAATTGATTATAAAATTGAAGGAATATATTTCTTGCATGGTTATTAACTGATCGCCAGGTCTACCACACATTTCACAGAAAACCCACTGCCACCATTAACATATTTGAGGCATTCATTAAATGGAGGAATGAATAAATTGACTTTATAAAGCAATGTGGTTAAATATGTGATTTACTATAAAGTAAAAGAGAAGTGCAGACTTCTAAGTAGATAAAATGTATTCTTGAATGAATCATTACAAAGTTTAGAAAACTTAAATAATTTGTTATTCATTAGAGTTAATTGGTTGAAGGTATGCTAATTTTAGGTTTCAAAAGAAGTCATTAGAAGACTTATACACAAATAATGATAATCATAAAAGAATAAAAGCTATTTTTAAAATCAACTATTTAAAAAATCTATAAATATAAATTTATTTTTGAAATATGTAAATACTTTAGGTTTATTTTTGGGGGGGAAACTTAGATATATATTATATTCTAACATTTTCAGGGTTCTGTTACTATTTTTGTGCAAAGACTATAGGTTTATCAAATGATTAATATTATTTTTGAAGACTAATTTTCTAAAAAACCTAGTTATGTCATATGATAAGCATAGGAAGTTCTACTGTATTATGATTTATAAAACTTTTCACATTCCTTAGTGAGGTTCCCATGCCAACTATCTCATGTGTAATACTCTTACTGTCATTTTACCAATGACTCAGGAGATTTAAAGACATCTCCTTAAACTTACAAAGGAGATTTTACATTTTTAAAGTCATGAGCAACAAAGAGAAAGAGCATCTTTAGACACCCAGTTCCATTTTCTTATCATTATCTTTAAGTACATTTTAGAGGGATTAACAATAGGTTGGTGCAGGAAAATGCAGTCCTGAATGTAGCTCTTAGATCAAATTCAGCATCAGTACCACCCAGGTTACAAAAAAAAGAAAAAAATCAGAGTCACAGAATTGAATGTGAGGAAATGAACTGTTTTTGATTCTGGAAATAAAAGAACTAACTTTTTGTCTAGGGATCACTGAGAATTCACTCTGCTTTCTCTCTACTGATAGGATGTGATATCTAGAAACAGAACTCCATGTTTGTACATATTCCCTTACAGGGAAGGGCAGAGGTGACTAGTACAAGTTCTTTAAGAGTGAAGGGGGCATCGGATAAAATGATTGCGATGAGAAAGCAAAGAGCTGTCAGATGTGATGTCCCTTTGTGAGAATCATGGGGGCAAAGTGGAGCCTCGAGAATATTGGGACAGCTGTTCCTCCCCCATGGTTGTCTCATTTCCCATGAGGTTTTGTATTTTTGATAAATTAAATCAGGAACTCATTAAAATGTTACAGTAAGAATGTGGTCTCCTGTAGACAATCCACAATTTACCTGAAAGGCAGCAGTATAGTTTTCATTTTGAGGCATATGGAAGATCTAAGTATGATGTTTTTCAACTTTTATATTGAGAAGCACATAAAAGTGTACTCATATCCAGATTTTTTTTGTGTGATTTTATTCCACTTATTAATGTGTCAACTGTCCAGAAGTATATAAACACAGAGCACAGAGTTTGAATCAGAAAGAACATTATCATCCATTCTTTATACGATTTATAGAATTTTCAAAAAATTGATAATATACCCCACCCAAATGAGGCAGAATAGAATTGAATTATATGATGATTCAGGTGCCACGTAATGGTTTTGAAGGATAATCATTTTGTCTTGTATTTCAATTTTACAAAAACATGATTAAATTCAAGACAAATAATAGACAAATATATGCATATTCTGTTTTCATATTTGTTAAGGACCTTTAAAAATCAATGCTTCCTCTCTCTCCTACACTCAATGGCTATGTATGTGAACTGAAAATTAGAAAGGTTAAACCCATTTTTTTCTAGTTTGATTTCCTTGAGAACTATGTAATTAGGAAGTCCAAAAAAAGATTAAATTCAATATGGCACAAATGAGTAGATTTCTTTATTAGCATGCATGCCAGATGGGAAATAATTTTAAAATCATATTGGCTTACTTGTAAAAAGTAAATTAAAATATAATTGTGTGTATGATAGCATATGTACCACATACAAATAATTAATATCTTTATTTAGCTATTCCTTTAAAAATTAATCAGTGTAGTACAGCCCGGGTGAAGAGGTATTTCACTAAACCAGCTGCTGGACTAATGTTTAAAGATGGCTTGTGAGGTTCTCATTTCAACACTATATGATGTCTACAAACTTGAGCTACAAGATGTGGGAAGAGTGAATAATTGAGAGCTGATTAATGAAGAGGCTTGAGGGACTAATAATCCTAAGAATGACTGTAATCAATTGCCAGTAATAGTAGATGAGATTTTCATACCACTCAACCCTTGCTTATCTTGTCAGCATTTGTCCCTTTTGTTTACCTTAAAGTGAAAGATTTAAAGAAAAAGAAAGGACAGCAGTCTCAGTGAGAAATAGCATTTACAAGCAGCAGACTTAGTGAGAAATGGAACTTAAGAGCAATTGCATTTAGAAGAAAAGGTGACGCTGAAAGAGGCAGCCAGGTGGATTGAGGGGTGGCTTAAGCTGGTATTGGTTTGTATTGTACCAGTGTGGCCACTTACATCAATTTGACCTTCAATATCAGCATCCCATTAACCCCCATAGGAGGAAAGAGACCTACAAGTCCTCCATCCTAATGTCTTCAAATGCAGGCACTCCATCCATGCCACCCTTCATAAGGACATGGCCAACCAGTCTTCGAATGCCCCCTGCCTTTTGAGAGCCCTTAGTTTCACGTGCCCATCACTAAGTAGTTCTGTCTTTCCTCAAGATGCCTTCCTCCTTGAAGCACCCTTTTCTTGGTTCTAGTTTCCTTGGTCCTGAGCAGCAACACAGAATACATTGTCCTCTCCCAGCCCAAAGCCCTTTCCATAAATACTCGAGATCAGTCATTGAGTAGACTGAGTACCCCAGGGTGAATCTCTCCATTTCTTCCAGCGGATGGGGTTTCCTCTTCCCAGTCCAGGGGATTTCCTCTAGTCCCACAAGTCTCACGATTTTGGGCTTTCACCCTCTCATTTCCCCCTTTCTCTTTTCAGGCTGAGCTTTTATTCATTTTACATAGTGAGCTGCCCTATCAATTGTTATTTTAAAAAGGAATTTTCAAGTACTAGCATCATAAAGAAAAGTAGTCAACTTGCATAGTTGACTACTAATCCTTTCGGAAGGAAGATATTGAAAGGGTAGCAGTATATGCCATCCCAAAATATGCCAGTTTGGCATTAGAATTATTTTGAGCTGAAGGCAACTGAGAAGCAGAAACAACAAAAGCTACCTGCTCTGCCCCTATTTGCTTTAAAAGCAGGACACACTTGTCAAAAGCACCCTCCTCCTGTCTGTACCAGGAAAGACAAAAGCTAATTCCCAGACATAGCCTGTCCAGAGTGGAAGACATTAGCAAATATATACACTCCCACCAGCAGAGTTTTCAGTTCTTATTACTCCACATTAGACTTCGCCAATTTGCCAGGCATACAATGCCTCTAGTAATACTTTTAGAATTGGTTTTACTTCTAGTAGTATAACCTTAACGACTTGTTGGGTATCTTTAAAAAGAATCTTGCATGACTATTAGCTGAAGTTATGCACATTTGCTTTGCCATGCTCTTTGATTTTCTGTTTCTGCTGGCTGGAATTAAGAACAAAGGGACCTTAGAAGCCACCCATTAAAGTTAGTAGAGCCACTGTCAGTCTCAGCCCTTACATAATTATGTAAGAGAACTACCTCCTTCTATTTCTCCCTACCAGCCCTCAATACATTCCCCAGACCATTAGGTGAGAAATACATTTCTAAGTCTCATAAGCCACTGAGTTACTGTCGCAGCTTGTGTTGCAGTAGCTGATCAAACCTAACGCACATACAAAGCAAAGACTACAGCTCTCATCCTTTCATTCACTTAGCAACGTAACAGTTCCTATCCCATGAAATAGTGCTTTGGTGTCTGGTCTTGACGGTCCAATCAAAATGTGACCTGTTATCATAATGGGCAAGTGATGCATCCCGTTCTCCAGACTCTACTGCGAATGGCAGCACTCTTAAGCCGTAGTTTTTTTGTTTGTTTGTTTTTCAATATCTAGCCAGAAGTTGGTCAGCATCATTTCAACATATACCTTTCCTGTGGCAGCTCCTGGGAATGTAACCTCCCGGTATTGCTAAAGCCGAGATATTAATATGATCTATTGAGGTCACCCCAGTATATACTTGCAATTTCAGCAAGCAGGACAGCTGGTTAAATTTGGATTTCAAATAAAGAATGAATAATTCTTTGGCAGAAATATGTCCCATAAAAAGAAAAAGTCCTTTTATTGTTACAGGTATCCTCAGGCTAGTAGGCCTCTCCAGAGAAAAACCAGATGACCTGAAAATTGATCAGCCCTCCTCATCTCACCAACATATATGCACAAATCTACAGACTGGCCTTGTCAGGAACGTGTGTGTGCGTGTGTGTGCGCGTGCGCACACGCCACCAGATGGATCCTGATGTGGAAGTGAACTATGTAGGAGAAAAACATGTTTCAGCCAGAAACACCATATCTTCATTTGCTTCTCTGCACTACCATCTCTTGCTTCCGTTCTTTGGAAAAAGAAAAAAGCAACAACTTTGTTGTCTGCAACAGCAATTAACCTCCTTGCAATTTCTTCCTATCAAATGTATACAACTTACATTCTAGACCTTTACTTCTATCATCAACTCAAGCACAGGATCATTCCATTTACCTGTTCCCATTTACTCTTATGGTTGTGCATGCTCACCGTGTTGCTGTGCACCTACAAAATGGTCTTTTCAGGTCTTCATACCTATGTTTTGGAAAAGTCTCTGATTGTGGGCATGTTCTCTTTGTTCACAACTGGTTTCCCAAAGAGATGAATTGCTTCTTGCTCAGAAACCTATACGCTTGTTTCACTCCAGTGTCTTTTGAGTTTTTTTTGCACTTTTTAGTATGCCGTTTGGATCACCCAATGTAAATTACACTGTTTGGAATCTCTCCAGAGGGATATCACCAAAATTACTGATTTCCATGGAAACTGTAATAATAAGCATATTATGGACATAACATTAGCAAGTTTGAAATACATATACATTTTTTGGATTTTATTCTTTAAAATTATAATGTTAGTCCAGTTAAATGTGGTGATATAATAAAATGTTATGAGCCAAAATATAACTGAGTTCTAATTTTGGCTCTCCCTCAAGCAGCAGTGTCCTTTGAAATGGTTTTTCTTTTTTGTTGTAGCCTTTTCTAAGTTCCAATTTCTGTTTAAGTAAAATAGAGCTAATAAATGATTGCTTCTCATCTATTTACTCAACCAGCATTTATTGCTCACCCAATATGTACATATATTGGCTGGGTTTGGGTTGTACAAAGATTGATCCTCTCTTCCTGCATTCAAAGAAATTAGTTTGGTAGGGGATATAGATAGAAAAATGGAAATTAAAAAATTATGTGATGAGCTTTGGGTATACCAAGATACAATAGCTAATACCTGTGGAACCACATGTAAAAACGATATAGGCCTGCCTTTGGAAATAAGTTCGTTGTTTAACTCAATGAGCTTAACTTTTTATTTTGTTTATCTGAATTATGGTGGTAGGTGAACATTAGTTTTTTTCCTAGTATGGGTCAGAAACTATACTAGTTGAGGGAACTAGAGGAAAATATATTATCCAGTCCATGTCCTCTGGGAGTGCATAGTTTATTTATGGCATGTGTGTGTGTGGAGAGATAATTATGAAATAGGATTGAGGAATGTGAGGGGAAAAGCACTTGAATAGTGCACGAGGGAAGTCTAACCCAGACGTGTGGTGACAGGAGTAAGAAGAGTTAAAAAGAAGACTTCGTAGAAGAGGTCAAAGATGATATTTCAAGGATAAGAAGAATTTGATTGGGTAAAGAGATATCTTGCTACTTTTTTCTGAGAGTAGAAAATAAAGAGGACATGAAAATACAAAGGATGCAAGGAATAATACAGTTGAAGAACTGCAAGGAGTGTCATATGGCTTGAGCCACAGAAAGGAGAAGCAAGTGGTGATAAGTAAAAAGATAGAGTTCAGATCATAAAGGGTCTTCCATGCCATGTGCAATCACTTGGGTGACAGTATTTTGATCTTCAACAAATATTTAATGAATTGAATAACACATAATGAATGACATCTAGGGACAGGTGGCCTCAATATTCTTTTGTTTTCTAAAATAAACAGCTTTTCAATATATTAAATATATATTTGGTTATAAAAATTATTTATCTATTTATCTTTAAACTATTGGGGTAGTGGGGGAGGAGATTATTCCAATGGTAAATGCTAACTGCATGGATTCAACTGGGAAATACAAACCAGATAAATAATGGAGTTTTTACTTACAGAATACAGTATTTTATATGCTGCAAGAAAATATACTTGAAAAAGTGGGAAGAGGAGAGAATGGCATGGCAGAGTTCATGTTTGCTAAGAGGAAAATGGAAAAAAACACACCTCATTACTGTGCAATATGTTTCTAAATCAAGAACTCATAATTTTCCTCTGCGTTTCTAAATTTAGTAATATTCCATTCTTAATTTCCTTGTCTTGTACAAAACAAGCACTATTATTTCATATTTTATGAGTACGTGCTCCTTCCTGTAGTCTATTTACAGTAATATGTAAGTCTTAGGGCAGCTAAGACAATTTTCCAGCAAATTTGTCATCTCACAAATGTTTCATATTTAAACATAGTGAATTCAGATACATTGTGAAATAACTGCTGTGTTTGTCAGGCGAATATAACTCATTTTCCATGTATATCTAATCTTCTAAGGGGGAAAACAGTAGTTAATCACAATAGTATAATACTGATAACGTTATTTTATCTGACTTATTCTGTTAAATGAAATGCATTAAAGCATTGTGGCATTAAAGAAATTTAGAAAGCAGCATGCACCTAGAACTTCTTACAATAGCCATTACTGTAAAAAATAAAAATACTAGCAGGAACAAATTGCCTTTCAACTAGAACTTTATTGACAAATAAATGCTCCAAGGATAATGTGATTTAAAAGTTAACACTCTGAAAATGTTATAAGCTGTATCTCTTAATATTTTTGGCCTTGTAATTCCACTCCTTAAAGGAATTCGAAATGTCAAACTAGAGTCTTTTGCATTTGATGTTCCCTTTCTCTGGAATGTTCCTCATCAAGACATGTAGTTCCCGTAGTTGCCTGTCCTCTTGCTTCCCCTCCATTTTTATCTACATGTCATGTTCACCATTAGCTTCCCATTGCAGCTAATCCTTCCCCCTTCTCTGCTTTACTTCTCCGTGCAACTCACCACTATCTAACACACTATATATTTTCTTACTTGTTTTGTCTCCTGTTTGTCTCCTACTGGGATGTAAGACCTTTGAGGGCAAGTGTCTCTATTTGTTTCACTGCTCTATTTCTAACATCTAAAACAGTGCATAGCAAACTAAAATGGGCATTCAATATATATTTACTCTGTTAGTGAATAAATATATTTTTCACGGAGGTATTCCTCATTATTTTTTGTGTGTGTGTGTAAGTGGCAAGACATGTCACCTACAATATGTAACAATTGAGACATGGTTAACTAAACAGAAAAGCTCCTTTACATGATGGGATGCTATGCAAATATTAAATGTCTATAAATATTTATAAAACACAAAGAAATATATAAAAAAAGGTCTGTAAAGTACAAGGCACCTAAATTTTCATAGACTGTGATCACACCCACAAGAAGAGAAATAAGAGGAAACAGTACCAGGAAAATTTCACATGGAGGCAGTGGTTGTGTTGTAATGGGTGTTGCTGAAGGCCATTGGTTTCTCTCCACTATTTCTCTTTTGAACCTTATGTAATTAGCACCCTATATTCACGGAGGAGAAATTAAAATAATCCAAAGAAAATGCCCAGAGAACGTAATTTGTTGGTTTGTCAGAACATTGCCATTTAGTGATTTTTGTTCATAGCAAAGAATAGTGGAAATTTTTCTAAAAATCTACTTATCTAAATAGGAAATGATGGCCAATAAAGTACTTTTTCTAATCAAACATACGCCCATTATTCTAGTGTAAGGAAACTATTAATTGCAAATTTTGAACCAATGATATGAAAACTCTGCTCTGCAGTTTCACATAGTTAAGAAAAATACAGTGGTCACATATCCTGGGTATCCATTCAGTAGCTCATTTATCATAGCATTTCATCTTCCCAGGAGAAATTCTGAAAAGCCTAAAGAAGCAATAATTAATTTGATAGTATTTTTGTAAAATAAAAGCCCCTTGCTGAAGGGCTTGTGTAGGTACTTTTAAGCCAACTTACATGGGAGCTCTTAATAGCAATAATGAAATAGTACCTTACTTTACAATGCATTGTTTTTCCCCCTCAAGGCGCTCTGACATACAAAATCTCTTTACTTTTAAAATACTGGGTATGTGACACTTCTCTGGAAATCTGAAGTGGCAGGGTAATTTTCTGTTTTTGTTTGTTTGTTTGTTTGTTTGTTCTTATCCTCAGGCTTAGACTTCTTATCCTCAGGCTTAGACTTCTTATCCTCAGGCTTAGACTTCAAGCTGGTCAGTAGCCAAGTGGGCAGTGAGTCATGTCTAGTGAATGGTTAATGCTCAATGCAATACATTCCATTTATTTGATACTCCAGTTGTATTTACTGGGAATGTGGGTGATGGGAACGCTCTCATACTTGGGTGAAAAATGGCACATGAGACAGAGGTCAAATCTAAAGTATGGCTATGAATTACTCTTAGTGGGAGTGCAGATGTGCAGATGTGGGGTGTCACGTGTGGACTTGCATTACTATCCTATGTTTGAATGGCAGAGAAAGAGTAGGAGGGAGACTGTGATTATGAGAGTTAGGGGAAAAAATGGATGAGAATGAGAAAGGGAGGGAGGGAGGGACTCAAACACTAAGAGGTAAATGAATGCTAACCAATCAACTATCAGTTTAATAGCTTCTAAATACGTAGTCCAGGAATACTAGAATGCCCAAATCATGCAGCAGTAAACTTTAATTCCCTTATCATCATGAAATTTCAACCCTATTTATTGTTAGAACTCTTTCTCTTCAGTATGCAAGTTTTTATCTTTAATTTTAATAATTTATCTAAGGGGGGAAATGACATGTCTTGGTTTGAACATCTCAGGAAAATGACTGTAAGTTGAGGTTTTCTTGTATAATAAAAAGTCTATACTCTTTCACATTCCAGTGAGATTTACATTTTTTATCCTAACAGAAAAAGACACCCAAGAATGTTAAGAGGCCCAGCTGTGGTGGCTCAGTGGATCGAGTGTCAGCCCATGGACCAGAAGGTCCTGGGTTCGATTCCCAGTTAGGGCACGTGCCTGGGTTGTGGGCTTGATCCCCAGTGGGGGCATGCAGGAGGCAGCCAATCAATAAGTCTCTCTCATCATTGATGTTTCTAGCTATCTCCCCCTCTTGCTTCCTCTCTGAAATCAATAAAAATATTAAAAGAAAAAAAGAATGCTGAAAGGATGAAAGAATTTCTTTTGAACCTTGCATTTCTATTGGAGCGTTTTTTGAACTGGACTTGAATAGTATAAGAACATTATTTCTCACTTCTATGTTAAGTGGGAAAAGGCATATTTATATGGGATACGGGGAAAGCTTTACAAGAAAAACATGTATTTAAAAAAACTACTAGAAATTAAGCATAGATTCAGGAAAATTATGAAATTGTTGGTTAGAGACAAGTCTCAGTTACTCTGAAGCTGGCGATGGAAACTTTTCAGGCATCCTCAAACCATGGCCCACATGCCGGGTGTTTTTGCTGCCGCTGCCTGTCTTGCTTAAAATAAGATACGTGCAGTGTGCTAGGAATTTGTTCACAGTGTTTTTTAAACTATAGTCCGGCCCTCAATGGTCTGAGGGACAGTGAACTGGCCCCCTGTGTAAAAAGTTTGAGGACCCCTTCAAACTTTTGGTTTGACTTCCTTCTTGTTACTGGAAGCCCAGCTTATGCCTATTAGGCTTCACCAGAGCTGGGAAGAAAAGAGGGGAGGAGTTGAAACGCAGATCAGCTTATTTCCTTGTTCCTAGAAGAGGTGATGGAAGACTGGATGGGAGAAGACACTGGAATAATTGCCTATAATGCTGTTTGGGATCATTTAATGCACACCAGATCCCAAAGTGCTGCAAATAAGGAATGCAGGACTAGAGTCGATGTAAGATCTAATTTGGACTTTTCTAAAAGAACGCTGAGGCAAGTCTGTAGAAGTAGCTCTAAAAGCCTTAGATCCTTTAAGTGGTAAATGAGTCCCCAGACACTTGTGTTCCTGAAAGCTGAGGGAACTGGAATGTTCTTGGTTATCAGATGGACTGTTGTGGTATCTCAGGGCTTGTGTTCAAGCTGGATTTTCAGTATGGATTAAGGAGGGCTGATTTTCTGGAAATAGTGGATATTAAAACAAACCAAAGAGATATGGGCTTGGTAACTTTATTGACAATATTCATTATTACTGATTAAACAGTGAGTGAAATTATTTTTCTTAAATAAAGTTACTTCATTAAATCCTCACAAGATTGATACTATTTCGCCCATTTTGCAAATAGGTTTAGGGCTGTAGGTCTAGCTTGGTCAGTAGTTAGCTAGATCATGGATAAATTAATTGCTTTCTGTTTTTCCTCTTTCCCTTTTAAGTATGAATAAATATACCTGCATGATTATGTCACAAGTTTATATTAAAAATTAAATGAGAAGAAATCAACTCTGAAATAGCAAAATTTGTTAACATATAAATGGACAAAAAGCATTGGTTAATAAAGTATGGCAGATAAAAAGAGAAAGGAATAAAATAATCAGAAATGACAAAAATTTAGACATATGCTTATAAGAAATACTGCATTTAGCCTAGCTGGTTTTGCTCAGTGGATAAAGCATCAGCCTAGAGTGTCAGCCTGCAGACTGAAGAGTCCCAGGTTCAATTTCGGTCAAGGGAACATGCCTGGAATTGCAGGCTCAATCCCCAGTAGGGGGCATGCAGGAGGCAGCCAATCAATGATTCTCTCTCATCATTGATGTTTCTATCTCTTCCTCTCCCTTTCTGTCTGAAATCAATAAAAATGTATTAAGAAAAAGAATATGGCTTATAAACTATTCATTTTAAGAGGAAGAGAATAGAGATTCAAGCTCATGATTCATATTTATATTTTGACTAGCATAATTATATTCAGATACCTTCTTTATCGTGAATCTATCGGGGAAGAATGTTTTAAACTCAGTCTTCCCAAAAGAGTGTTACCAAGTGGTCTGGGAGGAGTGAATTCTGAGGTAAAAATAACTATAGAAGGTGATGTATTAATCACAGTTAAACAGATTTCTTTACCACTGGATTTCTCAGAGGATTTATAATGCTATTAAGTCCACTGTGACTCTCCAAAAGAGATATATTACCTCCCAACTTGAACACAAGTCCTGAGATACCACGGCAGACAGTCCATATGATAACCAAGATGGCTACTAAGTGACTAACGGCAGGTGTGTATACAGCCTGGATATGAAGGACAAAGGGATGATTCACATCCAGTGCGGAATGGTGCAAGATTTCATCATGCTACTCAGAATGGCACTCAATTTAAAACTTATGAATTGTTTATTTCTGGAATTTTCCATTTAATATTTTTAGACCGTGGTTGACCACAGATAGCTGAAACCCTGGGAAGAGAAATTGCAGATAAGGAGAGACTACTGTATTATCTTCCTAGAGAAACATCTTGCCCCCTGAAACATCGTTGATGGCATAAAGAAAGAACACAGAAGATTTAGAGGCAACTATGGAGGGCAAGCTAGACTCTCTTGCTTTAACAGAGAGAAGCAACCCAAAACAAATAAAATATCTTTCTCACAAGTGTCAATTCTGAGTGTAAACATGTCATCATCTGCCAATGAGCATATAGTATCAGAAGTGGCATCTAAGCTCTTGGAATTTCAAATATCTAAGAACCAGAAATAGTGGAAAAGAAGGTTTAGGATGTAACCTTATCCCTATGAGAAAGATTATATAAGCTAATCTAATAAAAGAGAAATATGCAAATTGGTGTCACTCCGCTACACCAATTTGCATAGAGCGACTATATGCAAATCAACCCAGCCAAGATGGCGGCCGGCAGCCATGGAACTGGAGCAAGCAGGAGGCTTGGTTGCCCTGGCAATGGAGAAAGCCAAACTTCCCGCCTGCCTAGGCTGGCTGTGGCCTCCGCTGAAGGCAACCAAGTTTCAATTATAGAACATAAATAAACCCCAGATACCTGCTTCCAGCCAGCCTTGCTGGGATCTTGGGTCACTGGGGGCCTTGGCCAGCCTGCAAACAGCCATCAACCCCTCACCCAGGCTGGCCAGGCACCCCAGTGGTGACTCCCACCTTGAAGGGACTGTGGCCAACCTGCAAACAGACATCAGCCCCTCACCCACCCAGGCTGGCCAGGCACCCAGTGGGGCCCCCCACCCTGAAGGAGATGTGGCCAGCCTACAGTCATCAGCCCCTCACCTCCAGGCTGGCCAGGCACCCCAGCAGGACCCCCACCCTGATCTGGGATACCCTTCAGGGCAGACCAGTTGGCCTCCACCCAAGCACCAGGCCTCTATCCTATATAATAAAAGGGTAATATGCAAATTGACCCTAACAGCAGAACCACTGGGAATGACTGGTCACTGTGACACTCACTGACCACCAGGGGGCAGAAACTCAATGCAGGAGCTGCCCCTGGTGGTCAGTGCACTTCCATAGGGGGAGCTCTGCTCAGCCACAAGTCAGGCTGTTGGCTGCCAGCACAGTGGTGGTGGCGGGAGACTCTCCTGCCTCCTCAGCAGCACTAAGGATGTCTGACTGCAGCTTAGGCCTGCTCCCTGCTGGCATGTGGACATCCCTTGAGGGGTCCCAGATTGTGAGAGGGCACAGGCTGATCTTGGCTGAGGGACCACCCTGAGTGCACAAATTTTTGTGCATTGGGCCTCTAGTAATAGTAATAATAATTATTATATAAAATATTTGTTAAGGATATACTCAAGCTTATACATGTTAAATGACCTCTTCAGTTCTTAAGTACTTTGGCCAGTTTATGAGAAGTCTGTTTAGAGTGTTCATTTGGGTGTATGTCTTAGATGGAAGAAGACATTAAAAGTTAGCAAGTAAAAGGGTCTAAAACCACAATGGATTGGTAAATGGACACAACCAATATGATTACAATTACACTTTAAATTCCTTTGCAAACTAGAAGGTTGTTATTTGCCATTTAACCGTGATTTAATATTCTTTTACCATTACACCTTTCAAATAATGCATAGGTTAAGTTAAAAAAATTAGTTTCCTTCGATCTGTAGCCTTCCCAAGCTACCCAACTAGACAACAATGCCATCTAGTGGCCTACACATACCACAGCCAACGTTTTTGGAGTGGGGGCAGGGGTACTATGATAGCAGATGCAATGCTAACAGTGACACCAAAGCCACACATAGGTCATACAAACTCACCCAGAACACACACGCTCATTCAGTTGGAAGATCCTCCTCTCCCAAAGCTTTACCAGCTCCATGGAGAGCACCACCACTATTAAAACAAGGTTGAGATCTGCCTCATTTCCTTTCCTTTGAACTTTAAAATCCATTTCTCATTTCTTTGTTTAAAAACTGTCTGAAAATATTTCCAAACATTCTCTCATATTTACAGTAAGGTTGTTGCCCTATATCACCATGACAAGGTAGAGAAGTGGGTATAAGGTCGCTAATGTAGACCAAGAACTCCATAGGAATGAATGAAAGATACAAGGAACTCCACAGGGAGTCAGTCTAAGCCATAGCAGAGACCTAGAATTTGCCTAAGAATGAGCAAGCAAGAGCTAGGCTTTGGTCTAAACATGACAAAGATTTAAAGCATAGAAAGTTGGAAAAGGCTTATAATAGGGAAGAAATGCAGCTTCAACTGACATTCCCAATAATCTAGAGATAAATACTCTTAGCAGATATCCCTGGAGACCTTTTTTTTTTTTTTTTCAGTTAAAATCAGATACTCACTGCTTTTCCTGATTTACTGGAAGGCTTATGTAATCCTCTGCTTCTGCAACCAAGTCTCTTATTGCGACCACCATCAGCGTGCCAAGGAAGGGCATGGAGAACCATGCTCAGGACTGGACCGTTATCAGAACACCATTGATGAGTTCTTGCCAAGCCCCACCTCTGACACAGTTAAGATCACGATGGATGGGTGAGTACAAACACAACAGCCATTAAGTCTTTTTTTTTTTTTTTTTTAGCTAATTTTTGACAAAATAAAGATGAAAACACAAAGCATGGGTTCATCTTGGTTTGCAATAAAGGAACAGAGAGAAAGTTGGAAGAGGTAATTTTCAGACATTCAAATATGTGCATCTCCAAAATTTGCATCCGGGGCTGAGCCATGCCCATGCAAATGGTTCTTAGTTCAAATTTGTGTCAGAAAAATCTGGAACACACTTGCTTCCCCTATGCAAATCGCCTAGGAAAGCAGGCGCTGGTTCTTACCTATAATAAAAAGAATCTCCACTGCAATGTCGCTGACTGTTGTGCTCCGAGTGGTGGACAGGTCGTCATTGCCAATAAAGCAAACGTTGTAAGGTACGGTCACGGCAACATAAAACGTCGCCAAGAGAATAAGCCAGTCCCAGCCGGCTTTAAAAGTGCTAAAATGCAAAAGTATGAATTTGGACTTTTTTGCATCGGAAACTTTATACTCCGGAAACGCTGGTTTATCTACGAAAACATTCTGTGGATAAACACAAAAAGGAGAGAAGGGAGACACA